>JASDQU010242343.1:39160-58562 GCA_032191745.1 Picea mariana | reverse complement strand
TTGTTCTCGGAGAAGCACACCACTGCACATGCCACTCATCAGAGAAAGTGGTTTAAACTCTCAGGGACCCCTATTGTATGCCTCTACAGATGTAGAGTTACATCTCACCTCTTGAGATATGGGACACCCATAGTGAGACTTCATAGGTTCCTCTCAACCTCCCAGAATCCTCCCACTGCCACCTCGTGCTCCACAACTATCTGCATAACTCCACGACGCCCTAGTGTCGAAATTCGTGTCGGACGTAATGCGCCTGTATCTACATGATGAAACGAAACATCTGTTAAAATCCCTCTTTGTACACATAAAAATAATATAAATTACAAAATAAAAAACACATGACAAGGTTTGGTTTCTTACCTGAGACATCCTAGTCAATACCCTCTAGATGAACTAAGTCCATGCTCTGTTGACGGGTGAAATTGACCATTCGTCAACTAGAAGAATGAGTCCGGTCCAGGGTTGTCTAAATAACCCAAGCCGTTTGGTGTAACTCATTCTGATGGGTTTAATGGCTCCGTTAGTCAATCTAATAATCCTAAAAGAAATGAATCAAAGAGAGAAATAACTAACTAATTACTAAACACTATATATATATATGTACATATTCTCTAATGTAACTATAGTTATTGTATTTAAGCAAAAGATATACAATTTTTGTTTATTTAAATGATTTACAAGATGCAAGTTTTAATCAAAACTTAGGAAAATCGATGTGAAAAATGATTGCTTCTAGGAAGCAGATAAAGAAAGCACATAAAAATATTTATTGTTTTTCCTTTATAAATTTAAAGAATGTTGCAAAACATTCAATGAAACATGAACATCTGGATAGTCAAAGCTGAACCATACATTCATTGTTTCATTCATAAACAACTTAACTAAATAACAGACATAATAACCTGTCGTTGATCAACAAAACTAGTATTTATCTTTCTGTGTTGTATAATCTCCCGCCTGTACTATTGCTAAGGGAAACCTATAACAGAACAATACTAGCACTTCCAGAATAGATTCAAAGAAGTATTTTATATTGGAGTAAATTAATAACAACAAGAAGACAACTAATTAAAAATCGTGTGATCTTAAGATAATCAATATTTAAGAACGAAAGAAAACTCAATTATGAGTATTGATATTATCCATCATTTAACATTAGAAATAAATTCCACAATAATCAAATGATCGATTGATCACACATAAAAAATGGAATAAGAAATTATGGGCAGCATATAACATTTAACATTATGAAAACACCATATGATGACAAGCTAAAGCTAAAATCAACCATAATAACATTTTCATAATACAACAATAATGAAAGAATGAAATGGAATAAGTATCACATAGGTCTAAAGCCAAAGATGAATTACTTTCCCATATTCTTTCTCAAAATCACATGCCCATATGGTAGTCCTGGAAGAATTTTTAAGATAATAAACTCTTAAAAATAGAAAATAATAATAACAATACATAAATGATAATAATTAACCATGTATTGATCAAAAAGACTAAAGCTATTTAAATCAATGCATAATCAATTATTCAAAGAATATGAAGATATTATATGAAAATAAAACCATTTCACTTACAGGACAAAAGCCATTAAGCAACCTGGAATTCCATATTCTTCTTTAAAAATACTCGTCCATTCTCCAAAAGATTCTAGCCATCCATTATTCCATTTGAAAAGAAATAAAAAGTTTACAAAAAGAAATAATATACAAAAGAGAAAGGATTAAAATCCTCCTCTCCAATTATTGGATCCTCTATGGCTCTGATCTTTCTCATATATTTATACCATGAATGAACATTCTGGCCGTCACTAATAATTTTCACCACCTGAAATTCGCCTCATAAAGAGACCCAAATTTCTCTCAAATCATGCATTTTTTTGGGAATATCTCTATGTGGAAGGTAAATGGGTCCATTTGGGTTCTGGGTTTTCAATCGTTTCTTCAAATTCCTCACGGTTTGACTGCAATTAATCTTGCCAAATCGTGTGTCTGATCTTGACGCCTTTCCAAATTCTATATGTTGTTGCTCATAAAATTATTTGTAGCAATCCAATATTATTTTTGGATCAATCATATTAAACCTATTTGGATAATAAAATCAAGCCATGATCAGATCCGTATCAAATATTTAATAATAGAAACCTGTGAAACAAAAAGAAACCTAAAAATTGAGAATAAAACAAAATCTAGAACAATAAAATAAAAAATGAATTTAAACTAACTATAAATTATAAACAAACATTGTTTAAAATAATCCTAAAACTCTAGAAGCTTCAACTTAATGGAGAAGAGAAAAATATTAATTTTGTTTTTTTTACAAAATCAAACAAATGATAGATAATTCTTTTTTATTTATTATTATTATTATGAAATGCAAAATGAAAAAAGAATTTAATTAATTAATATCACCAAATGATTTTATGAAAAAGAGAAACCAACCAATATATTATTTGATGAAGTATTGAACAAATTATTTAAAATAATCAAACTTGCTAATGAGCAAAAGAATGAACACATAATCATAATTTAAACGAAAGTAAACATTTAATAAAAATTAACGTTCTTGTTTAAATTGAGATTTTTATGTGTGTTTCTAACTTTTGACATATACTCTTGTAATGAATGTCTCATACTATAGTGAATGTCTTAAGTTTGTCTCAAATCAAGCCAAGGTATGGAACTATTTGAAAAGGTTGATTCTATAGCTCATTATAATTATCAAGATTTTAATAGGGGCCCGGGCCCTTTAAATTTTGTAAAAATATAGGGGGAGTTGTTGGGGCCCATCACGCTCTCCTGAAAATCCACTCTGGCATATGGAAATTACTCGATAATAATTAACTGCCTTCTCCACCAGGCGAAGAAGTTAGCTGTGAACTTGAACTCTGAGTCGGTCTCCAATCTCGGGAACAAACTTGTCCATATTTCCATACGTGTCTCAGTCGTCGGTCATGCCATCAACGCAATTTTTGGTTGCATCTAGGGTATTCGCTCCAGAAATAACCATAGCCAAACTATTTCTTCTTCCCAGTCCTGCACTTCATGATTTGATCCTTCACGTTTCGAAGGAATCCTGCACTCTAGTTAAATAGTCTAGGATCCACACATTGTAGAGCATAAGACATTTGATATTTTGAAGCCAAATTTTCACTCGTGCTACCTGCTAGGTTGGTAATGTCAAATAAAATAGATCTTAGTGCCAAATATCTGACATCCTTGATCATGATTCGTTCCCCAACTAATCGTGACCTTGGAATACAATGTTTAACCACATACACCTCGGTAGGCTAAGGAGTTTCCCGATGCCCAGACAAAAGGATAAGAGCCCCTCTTCTTGAGAGACTGGTCAAAAAGTACACATCATCAAGATCAATTTTGAGAAATTGTGGTCCAATACGAAATGCCTACTCAACATCGTCCCACAGTCCAATCATACACTAAAGTAATAAAACTTATTTCTTCATCTTTTGTAATTTGAAATGCTTGAGTAGGTTACAATTCCTCAAAGATTCCCTTGTCTAAGGGTTTTTATATGTGGTTATATCATCAAGATCATGATCACATTATTTCCATTCGATCATGGTTCTAATCCATGTAAACTGCAAAAACATACATTTAAAATCTTTTAGTCAAACTCTCATGGAAAAAAAATGGGTATTTTTAGCATAAAAAGCAACATTGTTTTTTAATTCTACATTGATTCTCCCCTAATATTATCCACAGGGAGCTAGTGCTCC
The DNA here is from genome assembly GCA_032191745.1 of Picea mariana. NCBI lineage: Eukaryota > Viridiplantae > Streptophyta > Pinopsida > Pinales > Pinaceae > Picea > Picea mariana. The sequence goes on along the minus strand of JASDQU010242343.1, from coordinate 54,808 downwards.
CCAAGCACATGCACCAGGGCACCAAAAACATGATTGATGCTTCCCTTACCTGTTTGAGGGAGCGTCGATATAGTTCAGCACCTAGGGCTTCCTAGGGAGCCCATAATAGCCTAAAAACTACCTAAAATGCAATTCTAAACCATGAGAAATGACTAGAATGGTTAAGTGACCAACCTAGTCCAGATTGATGTGAAAATGGTCAACCACAGCTCCGGTGCCCACAACTTGAAAATACCAAAGCTAGAAGAAATTGGTGAAAATGAAACGGTGAATGAAATTTCTAACCGTATTTCACTATTATAGGGTTGAGTTTTTCCAATATAAAGTTTCTTTTTGGGTTTTTATATATTTTTTGAGGAGCCACTAATACCCTGAATGCAGAATTGTATTTATTTGCAGGTCTTGGAGCAGTATCTTTTTCATTAAATCTTGTAACACTGACGAGCACGGTCTTTGTTCTTTATCATGCTCGAAAAAACATGAGAATGTAACCAAGTAGAATTCTATCTCTTTTTTGGACTCGTGAAGGTTACACGAAAAAGGAAACCCCTGGAGTCTCCTTTAAGCTCTTTTCAGACTCTCTAATAATGAAAATATTTTCGAGTGATCTTTCTTCTTTTCACACTCGTTAAAAGGTTTGAAAGGGAATTTTTTGAGTGGTATTTTATCTCTTTTTCGGCCTCGCGAGACTGAAACTATGAAAAAGGAAAACCATGGAGTCACCTTTAATTTCTTTTCAGACTCTCTAAACATGAAAAACCATCGAGTTTTCCTTCTCTGGACTCATTAAAATCGCACATTGAAGGGCCCATATGGGACCGAACCCTTACTTTTTCCAGTTTGTTAAACTAAGGAAGAGGAACTTACTGAAGGTGAGTTATATTGAGCATGTGTTATCCTCCTCGAGCTCGTAAAAACAAAAAGAGGTACTTGTCTATCTGAATGGGGGAAAAAATGAAGGAAGCAAGCCAAGCCATTTTTTAGAATTGTCACAAGTCACTCTTGCAGTCACCCTTGAACACGACACATTGTATTTACATACATTTTAATCTGCTAAACCTCTGCACTGAGCCAATCCTCTAAGTTTTTTGTTTTCTCGTTTGTGTTACCCGATGAAAGTCACAATATCCACTACATCATGTTTAGGTCCATTTTATGTTTATGATGTTAAGTTGTGTTGTGCCTCATTGTTCAAGGGAAGTATCCTCCTCAAGATTCAACCATAAATAATTTCTAGTTTCGATACCCTTGTGATTCCTTACTCATTTGATTCACTATCTTACGCCTCTATGTTAGTTTCATCTCATTGATGAGGGATATATCAAGGCCCTCCTTTGACAATTCTTTTCCTGTCGACTTTAACACATTATCCGAGAAATGTGACTTAGAAAACAGTTAGTACCTTGGGACTTGCATGCCTCAATGGAAGGCCTCCTCACCTCCGACAATAGGTTTACATCATTGACCTCTGATCGGATGATTCCATGAATGTTCAACTTCATCTCATTTATTCACATTCGTTGGATTGTACTAGGATACCTTGGGAGTCATTGACATCATTGGTGATTTCCCTCGCACTTGTTAATGGTTTACCTCATTGACTAGTAATCAAGTGGTTTCTACAATGTTTGACATCAAAACACTTATTCACATGCTTAGATTTATACTAGATCGGGATTAGGACAAAGACCCTCGCTTGATATTTCACTTTGTTATCTACTTTCCCAGGCTGTGAAGGAGATCTTTTGAGCATATTGATATGTTATCACATAGATCCACTTTGTATTGGTTTGTGGCTATGTTTTATCATCTCATACATCCACTGTGTATTTCTCGTGGCTATGACCAGTTCATGTCATGGAGGTATAGATCCACATTATATATTTGGTGGTTATACCCTTAGTCAATATGATTATGGATTCATAGTGTATTTAGTAGTCACCATACCTTAAGTCCTTTATCACTCAAGCATAGGTATACATGCCTTGGGTTTGAAACATATGATAACGTTTGTTTGATGGTTGTTTTTAGCTTCTACCAGGTTCTCCGAATCCATACCCTTTCTTTGAAAATATACAAAGTGCTTCATTCATCAACTTCCATCTTCTGAACTTGCACTTTGGGAGGAAATCTGTTACACATCAAAATTCCTCACTTCGATAATGTCTCATTGTCATTGTTGTAAGTGTCACAAGTGTCACAAACATCATATTTTTGTACCGTATGTGTTGTATTGTGGATGACATCATAAGAACACTTGGTACACCCTCTAATACTTGTTAGAAAAGAAAAACATGTCATTTGGAAAATCTTACAAACATTTTTCCTCGAAGAAATATCATCTTAAATGAATTTTTGGAGATCAGTGCTCCCATGCTCACATGAAGGGAGCATTAGCACTCCTTGTCTACTCATGAGCTGAAAATAGGGGGCTGACTTGTTTTTCTATGCAAGCACCCTTTACTCCATTAAAATAAACTTCAGAACCTTGCTCAATGTCTTAGTTGTGAAAGAGGATTTATGTGTCAAGTTTAGGCTTCTTTTAGGTGTTTATGTGTGAGGTTTTTAAAAGTTTAATATTGTTTAAATAATACAACAAAAAACATAATTTGCAGAAGATAATAACCAACAAACTCATGACAACAACAACATGATAAAGGAGTTCACCCCCAACTAGGCTACATCTCCTTGAGCCTCCATCAATGGACTAGGCTCTCTGGGATTAGTTTGTCAAATTTATTTTACAAGATGCTTCTCAAATCCAATGGATTTATTGAGTGTACCATTGGGTTGGAAATACATAAAAACCCCAAAAATGACTATTAGAGCTCTGAAAACAGACCATGGCATTAGAAGCTCAAATGCCTCTGAAAACTATCCCAATGAGTTCATAGCATATCAATTAGTCAATAATGACTATTCAGTCACTAAAAATAGACTTTGGATTCCTTGGGCATGGCCTCCTTCACTGGTGGCCCTGGGCTCCTTAGAGCTCTCTGAAACTTCCCTGTAGCAAAAACTGCAATAGAAGTCTCCAAATTCCCTTGAAAACTATACCAATGGATTAAGAACATTCAAAAACCCCTAGATGGGATTTTTCATCACCTGGTTTGGCCAAAAAATGAAGAAGATAGACCTCCTGCAAGTTTCCTCCTTTAAGCTTATTGTCTCTGGTTTTCCAATTCACACCTCCTGTGTGAGTAACCAAGCTCCTAGGAGTTTCCCATACCTATAACTAGCACTCATGAAAATCCCATGAAACATGCTAGAATGTAGCACCATTAGGGAACCTATCCACCAATCCATGTAGATGTTGGATGCGTGGGTTCCCATGTGTCCATGTCCCGCGCCTAAGCAGGGCACTTGTTGCAACTAACACATGTGAAAAATGGCACACGATGGTGGGAGGGATCAATTTGAAGGATCTTTGGGATCATGAGAAGTGGTGGAGTTTGACTTCTTTATAGAACTCCTGTTCAAGGACTAGGATCGGGTCCTGTGGTAAGTGTCATATGAACAGGGTTGGGGCTAAGCCCCAACCCAAACTCGTGCCAAAACTTACCATAATGTAAGTTTAAATAGATATAACCATATATATGGGTAAGAACTACAATGTGGCCTGAGTGGTAGCCTCTCCTTTTTCAAGACATTACCCCTTCCCGGAGGTCGTGGGGTTGAGTCCTGTGAACTCCCCAAAATTTTTACCACTGTCAACTAAAGGAGTGCCACATGGCACCATTTCATTCACTCAAATGAGGACACATGTCAGCTTCACATTGGGCCATTTGTATGACACCTCTGATACCCAGTCACCTGCTAGCTCATCATATGGTCATGCCATGTAAGTTGTATGACCATGCCACGTCAGTTGTATGGCCCTGCCATGTCAGTTGTATGGACTGTACAGACTGTATAGTCAACAAAAATGTTGTCGTTTTGGAAAAATGAACAGAATGTGATATCTCACTCATCCAATGTCTGTTTGAACCTATTTGAGTTATGTTGGGTTCATGAGGACGAGGCCTACACAAATGTCTGTTTTGACGTGATTCCAAACACTTTAATTGTTGGGCTAAATTTTGACCCCTAGTCTAGATTCTGATCAACTCATTAGGGATTGCTATAGTAATCTGTGGCCAGATTTAAGGGAGTGCCAATCTATTGAGGGAATCTTGGGGAGGAATCCCCGTTATCTCTAAGGAAAGCTAGAAAGCATCCGAGTTAGTTTGGCTTGAATCCAAGTTATAGGCTGGATCTAAGGGAAATCTCACAACTAATGGAGTCATATCCTCAACTTATTCCAAATATAGCTAAGATGGTTGAGCCTCTCAAAGCCTATATAAGGAGGCATTCTCATGGTGAAGAGGGGGAGAATATCAGTGAAAAGTATTTTCATTATGATCATGGGTCTTTTGAGAAAGGGGTTGGACAAGGAGGACTTGGTGAGGTTGTTGCATCTTCATCTACACTTTGTAAGTACCTTGTTATGTTCTCATTAATATATGCTTTGCATGTTTCCTTCAAGTTTGTGTACGTTTACATAGGCCTGTCTCTTCTTGATAAATCTAGTTTAAACTAATCTTGGTAGAATAGGGACCATGCATTGTCTTTGTTGTATATTGAATTCCATAACTCATTAAAGGGATTGAAGATCGAGTTCATCCTGGACCGAGCAAGGACAAGCTTCAGAAAAGGGTACATCATGCTTTCTTCCTCTTTTTCCTTTGACTAGTTTAGATACATTTAAAGGAATGCTAGTGTTCAATGTTAGCATTTTCTGTCTTGGTCATAGGGGTCTAAGATCTAAGAGGAAATTCACCTATCCATAGGGGAATTTTCCTACAACAAACATTCTTAATTAGCTGGCCAACATTAAATAAGATGATACCCTCTTGAACATGGTTGTCATCCCTGAGCAATAAAATCATCTAAAAAATTTCATGGAAGGAAAATCTTCCATTGTAGCCAACCTCTCTGAAGAGGTAGATGAAGAGGATTCGTCTGTAAATAAAATAGGTGTACATAAATTTAGGCATCCTATTAAAAACACCCCATTTTATATTTCTTTAAAGATTATGGACAAGATTGCCCATTGTTGTCTCAATGACGACAGTTTGGGCCCATGTGTAATGTCGAAACTTATTATGGAAGAGCTAGTATTGTCTTGTGCAAATGAAAATGCCAGAAGAATGCTCTCTTATAATAGTTTACAAAAAACGACCATAGGTGAAATCAAGGACAAGACCTTGGTTTTTTGCATGCATCCTGAAATAAGGACAACCCTTAATATTCAGGTAATTGATATGCCAGTAAGTAATCACTTGATCATATTAGGAATATATTGGAAATATTTAATGGGTGGATACCTCTCACTCGACGGGACACAGTTAGTCGTTCCTCAGAGTCGTAAAAACATCATAGTCCTAAGGGAGGGGAGAATTTCACCTTACATAGAAATCATCCCGCAAACTAAAGTGAATTATATCGAGGAGGACCTAGGAGTGTATTCCATCTTCGTAAATGAGGAGAAAACTCCATTGGAACAAATCAACATAGAAGATGGAATGTGGCATATGAACTTTGATGGTTCATGCTCCAATGAAGAAAAAAAATCTGGTATTATCTTGCACTCTCCTATCGGTAAAATTGATAATTTTTTCTATAGGTTAGAGTTTTCTTGCACAAACAATGTCACTAAATTTGAAGCATTACTGCTAGGCATTGAAAATGCCTATAATCTGGGTTGTGGTCACTTCACAGTTTTTGGGGATTCCAAACTTGTTTTAAACCTTGTATGTAATACATATACTCCTAGCAACAAGTTAATGAAATGTTATACCCAAACTGTTTGGGAACTTATATCGAATATAGTATCTTTCAACATCACTCATGTTAAAAGGGAATTGAACTCAATGGCTGACAGGTTAGCTGTTTTTGTAGCCTCTCCTACTTGGAAACTTTTACCACAAAAAATTGATTGTACCTTTCAATATCTGTATCATCCACACATCCTTGACAATATAGAGTCATGGAAGGTCTTTTCTAGTGATGAGAGAATATGTTCTTTCATCCAAAATGAACCTTATAGGCCTAAGGAAATTATATCGATGGAAGATAACAAAATTGCTAAAGGCCTGACTCCTCTAGAAAATTCATTTTCATCAGGTGATGTAGGAAAAAAAGAAAAACATAAAGAAGAGTATTCAAAAAGGAAAGTGAGTGAAACCATTTCCTTGAACATTGGAACACCTGAGCCTCCAAAGATTGTTAAAATAGGTGCCCAATGTTCTGAAGAAGAAAAATTGAAGTTCACTAAGCTGCTTGGTGAATTTCAAGGATTTTTTTCTTGGTCTTATGAGGATCTTCATGGTTTTTATCCTACTATTATACAACATGCCATCCCTATCAAGGAAGGAATAAAACTAGTTAGGAAAAAACAAAAACCCATTAACCCTGCACTGAAAGAAACTATTCGGAAAGAGTTGGAAAAACTCTTGAACGTTAGGATAATTTTCCTTGTTAAGTATTCTAAGTGGGTTTGTAATTTGGTTCATGTTCAAAAGTAAATAAATGAGATCATATTATGCGTTGATTTTCACACATTGCATCGGGCCAACGTTAAATATCATTTTCCCCTCCCTAATATGGAAATGATTTTGCAACAAGTTGAAGGGTCACAGATGATGTCCTTACTTGACGGTTTTTCTAGTTATAATCAAATAAAGGTAAAAAGGGAAGATGGATTTAAAATCACTTTTATTACTCGTTGGGGGACTTTTTCTTATGAATGTATTCCTTTCGTCATAACTAATGCAGGTGCTACTTTTCAAAGAGCTATGAAAATAAATTTTGACAATTTGATTGGTAAAATTATTCAGATTTATCTTGATGACTTAACTGTGTATTCTAAAAACCGATCGGATAATTTCGGTCATCTTACAAAGATTCTCATGAGATGTAGGAAATTTTTCATTTCTCTAAATCCTTCTAATTTTGGCATTACCAAGGGAAAGATCCTTGGACACATTGTCTCAGATTCAGGAAGAAGCATTGATCCTGAAAGGATTACTGCTATCCTAAATATTCCTGCTCCCACTTCCAAGAAGGAGGTTCAAGCTTTCATGGGCGTTATTAATTTCATCCATATCTTTGTTCCTGATTTTGTTGTGATGGTCAAGCCGATTCACAATATACCTAAGAAATATCATTCTTTTTCTTGGATAGATGATGTTGAAAATGCTTTCATAGGGATCAAGAAAGCAATCAGTTCCGCACCGGTTTTGGCGAAGCTAGATTTTGAGAATGAGTTTATGATATATACTAATTCCACATAGGAAGAAGTTTCTACCATCCTCCTTCAGTGTGATGACCAAGATAATGAAAAGCCAGTGGCTTACATGAGTCAAAGCTTGTCTGATGATGAGTTTAAATATTATTTTATTGAAAATCATGCTTTCGCTCTGGTTAAAGTTGTTGAAAAATTTCGCCACTTCATCTTAGGTAAGCATACTATGGTAAAATTCCCTTTACCTACTGTAAATTTTTTACTCTCACAAACTTATCTTTTAGGAAAGCTTACAAATTGGCTTGCCAAGATTCAGGAGCATGATCTAACTATCATGACTTCTAAAACTATCAAGGGATGTGACTTAGACCTTCACTTAGCTCATCATGATGAAATGAGTGAAGAAATTGATGAACATGATAACTCTCTATTAGCAATGTTTTATATTGACAATCAAATCTTTCTTGTGTTTGAACATCCTTGGTATAAATATGTGGTTTACTACTTGAAAAAACAAAGATGTCTAGATAACTTAGATACCCATCAAAGAAGAAGGCTCTATCTCGAATCTTTTAAATACGTCATTATAGGAGACTTCTTGTTTAGAATATTTGTTGATGGTATGTTGCTTCGCTCTATGAACAACGAGGAAGAACACAAATTGTTGCAAGAGACTCATGGTTCTCAAATTGTGTTATCCATATAGGAGGTCACTTTTCTGCTAAAACCAATGCTTTTAATATTATCAGGAAAGGGTATTATTGGCCTTCAATCTTTCTTGATTCTTATGTTTTTTTGAGATCTTGTGACAAGTGCCAGAATTTGCTGGGAAAGAACGCCTTTCAGCCGTGCCTTTACAACTCGTCCTCCCAGACTTTCCTTTTTCAAAATGGGGTTTGGACTTTATTGGTCCTATTAATCCTCCACGTTTAGTAGGACAAGTTTTTATCTTGATATCCACAGACTATTTTACAAAATGGACTGAAGTTGTCCTGCTAAAGCATTTGCACAATGAGCAAGTGATTTCTTTCCTTGAAAATAATATTTTTTCCATATTTCGTCTTCCTTTGGAAATCATTATAGACAATGGTCCCACTTTTATTTTTACTAAGCTGACCCAATTTTTAGCTAAGTTGGGGGTCAAACATTTTACGTCATCAGCTTATTATCTCCAAGGAAATGGGTAGGTTGAGTCTACTAATAAGAATCTAGTAAGAATTATCAAGAGGCTCATTGAAGATAAGCCTCATCAATGGCACACACTCCTCACTTATGCCCTTTGGAAAGATCACACTACCACCAAGGTGAGAATTGGTTGCACTCCTTTACAGCTTGTTTATGGTCAAGAATCCATTATGCCTACTGAGTTGGAACTTTCCTTCTTAAGGTTAATGCTACAGGTCGAAGAATTGAATTATTCTAATGTTTCTTAAAGAATGAATTCACTTTTGGCTTTAGAGGAGCAAAGGATGTTTTCCTTGGATAATATAAAGAGAATACAATAGACTGTTAAAAAATATGTCAACAAGAGTGTCAAAGCTGTCAAATTTAAATTCAATGAGAAGGTATTGTTCTGGGATTCAACTCATGCTGATAGAGGAAGGCATTCAAATTTTCAAAAGTTATGGTTGGGTCCTTTTATGATCGATTTTGTCCTGGGCACAAATTCTTACATGCTAAAGGACTTACAAGAGCGATTATTTTCCTACGACACTAACGGTTCTCACTGAAAGAATTATGTGGAACCAACTTGAAAATTACAATGCTGTATGGAATGTTTTTTGTATTATAGTAGTTTTTCATTTTTGCTTTTACATTAGTAGTTCTTCATTTCTACTTTTACATTTCTAGTTTTCATTTATGTTTTTATATCTCTATTTTTACATTTCTGACACCTCATTTTTGTTATTTCAATTTAGTTGGTTCAATTCTGCTATGACATATTTTTCTTTTTGTTCTTTTTTACTTCATTTCTTGTCAAAAACAAATGTTGGATCAGTTTTTCCACCACGATGATTTTGCAAAGTATTGTTAATCAATAACAATCAAGATTACACAGTTGTCCTGATGTTCCCATTGAAAGGATCATTGAAATTGTTATCTTCTTCAACTATTGTTTTATAATATAGTTGGTTTTATCCCTCTTCTACTTTCCTCTTATTCATCCATTTCAATATTCAAAAGAGCAAGTTCAGAAAATTTTCTCCTTGAAGTCAAGAAAAATTTTTAGTTGAATGATTATGCTTACAGGGATAAAACCATGAGTTATTCCCAAATTCCCGGTCATTTTTCACTTAAATCCGCCCACTTCCCCCTATTGCATAATCATTCTGATTTATATCTTCTTGATTTGATGTTACTTGGTCTGCGAAACCAGATATTCTGAATTCTTAATCTATTGAAAACAATATTCCCTATGGAGTTTCCATTTTGTTGACGATTAAAATCGTAATGATGAATTACACCCGCAAAGTATTGTTAAAAGCACTATTATTTAACTATGCTAATAATATAATACTAGTAGGTGGGACCCCCTTGTAAACTAGAGGTGGAAGGATGGACATATTACACATTTTTTGTTGTTGTTTTGATGCTACCTACACAATCCTACATTTTTGTCGATGCCGTCTTGGTTTCATTTGGTGTGATGATAGGTGGATAATACATTATTGTGGAATGCTTTTTGCGAAACATAATAGTTTTATGATTATGAGGAGCATGTTATTTACAGTTTCTATGTTATAACCTTGTTACTAATTCTTATGATCGATTACCTAGCCACATATATGGAAGGGATATTTTAATGGTAGCATGATCAAAACAAAGAAAAATACTATGAAAATATCCTAAAGTGTAACAAAAGGAAATAAACTATGTATTTGAGCTATAATAAAATACTATATGCAAGTTTCAAATGAAAGAGTTAAGGGATACTAGTGTTAGTCCTAACTATTATGCTATTTTTTTGGTTAATGGACTGTGAAAATTTCATTATATTTGAGTGGAGGCGCATATAGCATTGTTAATATGTATTAGTGCTTGGATTTATGGCAAGGGTTAATGTGTAAACTATATTGGGTGGCACACTATGCAATGGTTATCATCTCAGATCTCACGATGGTTTGGAATTGAATATGCATTTATTATATGGCTTGATTATTGGTGAATGTTATACTTATTGGGTTGTCTCGTACTTCGAATTGAATCGGGACAGGTGATGGAAGTGACATAAATTTACTGTACGTCACTCCATACTTTCCCTATCGGCCATCACCCTAGCATTGTTCCATTGTTTCAATTTCTCTCCGCTGGTTATGAAGCTATGCATTTTTAGGTTTTTGGAAGAGAAAGCTTGACCAACTCGCCATTTAAGCATTTTTCCCACATGTATGATTCTTTTCTCTCCATCCATGACGTATTCTCTATTGTATGAACGAAATGATGGCACAATGATGCTTGGATTTTGTGTGTTCTTAAGAATTTTGACTATGTATAAATGTTGTGTGATGGCTCTCTGTTATGACTATAAAATGTTTGGGTTTGCAAGCAAAGGAATGGGTATTTTTAAGTTGCACGTTGGCTAGTTGCTCGCTTAGTGTACTTTCATGATGGGTCTCTATGGAATAATAAGTAAACAATGGTGAAATATGGATCTGGGTTGATAATTGAGGGTTTTTGTTCTATGTATCATTGTCAGTTAACTTGTTTCCTCTCATTCGTGGTGGTAACCCTTACCTAATCGCAGAGAAATTGCCTACAATTTGTGTTTTCATTTCTTCAAACCCTAATTCATGGTTGATGGCTCGTTCTTACTTTCATTTCACTAAAGTGTCCAAAGATCCAATCTTGGTTGGCCCCTAACATTAATACAGGTTGTGTGGTTGTGGATTGATACAAGTTGTATCTTGGCTTTCTGTCAAAGGGATGTGTATGTCTTCACTATTGTCACTATCAAAAGTTATTAATATTCCGAGTGATTGGAAAGAGACATTGTCTCACTGTGTTTGAACACCCACCTCTGTTAAGTTAACCCTCACCTCTTCTCTACAAGTGTTAAATGAACCATGTACATTGGGTTATTTTAATCTTACGATATCTTCTCTCCACAGATGTTAACTATTGGTTCCATTTCCAAGACTTGGAGTGATAAGCAAATATGGTATGGCTCACTGTTGTGTCTTTTTTGAAATGTGTTTTTTCCTATGGTTGATATAAGCTTCACAAGGCCGTCATCCCTTTGTGTTTTGTTTAAAAATATAAACATGCTCGCATTGCCTCCCCGCATTTGATTTTGAAAAAGCCCGATTTGGACTCTAACTATCTTTGCTCTCCTCGGGCACCTTTTGGGGTTGTCAAGAATTGGTTATTAGTTAAATAGTTATGGAGGTATTTAAAACACATGCTCTCTCATCAAGTATATGTCTCATCCTTGTATGATTAAATAGTTTGAATAAGAATGAAATGAGTAGTTGCATACAATTGAGGCTTGTCTTCTTACTCATTATGGTTTCACTTACTGTTTTTTATCCAGTGTGGTCTTGATTGCAAAAGAAGACACCTATGTATGGATTTCACTAAGCCCGATAAGGGTTCTGGCGAGTTTAAAAATGATGCATGCGTGTCAATCGAGTTTTGTTTGCTCATATATGATTGGTTATATTTGAACATCGCGCAAACTACCAATTTTTTAAAGGAAGTTATACCCACAGAGATAAGGCTCAGGGTTTATGTTGGGTTGACTGTTGTTTCATTTCAAGATTTTTTCTATTGATATGATGAAGACCTGTGTATAATCGGGCATGATTTTAAGTATGTTCATGTTTTGAAAAGATACATGTAATTGGGCCTGATTGTTGATTGGTAAATAGTGGATGTTGATCGTTTACCATGGTGCATTATGAATTATCAGGGATAGATGTTGAGCATATTTCTTTTCATGTTTTGATTATTTTTAGAAAAAATAAGAAGGGATCAACGTTTTATTAAAGAGTATTGTTGAATGGAAAACGTTTTTATGAGTTATGTTTACATAGACTGTTATAAATGAAGGAATTCTAGGAGATTTAATTATTGAAACAACAAGTAGTTTTGTATATAATTGAGGAACAATGAATGTTGATGCTTGGATTGATTTTGAACAGAGTTATGATTGTTAATTTATTTAATTTGTTTTATGAACAATATCCATCAAATTCCCTTCCATTTTCTCACTTTTTCTCTCAATACAAATCCCCTTACAATCCCATATTCATTTTATACATCCTGTTATTAAAAATAAATTAAAACTACGTATTACAGTGATTAAGAAATAACACAGAGATGGATCACAACTTATATGATTTGGTTATTGTTGCACAGTGTTGAGGAAAATATATGAAATGATCTTACTCAAGCATTTTTAGATTCTTCTTTTCCAAAGAAAAATAGATGGGAATATCACCCTATGTTTATAGACAACACAAATAACATCCTAACTCACAAGTATTAATTACAAGTGCTTAGGCTAGTCTTTTATCAATAAAAAGCTTGCTGGAAATTTACTTTTATGTAATTTTCTGAATATAATAGTTGTTGAAATAAATGTAAAGATAGAAGTAAAGTCACCAAGACGATAATCAAGACAGATGAGACATAAAGAAATCATTTATTTCATTCCAATTCACCAAAGAGTCACTCTTTTACAAAATTGCATGCAGAAATTTAGGACCAAAGTCAAACTTAGACATCCCCGATGGAACATACAAAAGGATGCCCGACAAAAAATCAAAAACTCATATCTAAAAGATAGATCATCTTGCCACAGATTGCTACCCACTCAAATCTGCACAATAGCCTTTGTCAGTCATGATAACTAATTCACAAACAGACAAGTCTACACAGACTATCAAATATAGATCAACACCTCTGAAAAACAAGTGTCTGAATGATGTAATTCAACCCCGAATCTTGTTGTCTAAAATAAGACCCTGCTATCATAAAAACAATTAGGCTTGTGATAAATTAAGGAATGAATGAAAACTGAACTATCTCAGCATAAACTCAAAGATAAAACCTTAGTATGCTTCTCCTTCTATCCTCCTCTTGTTCCTCCCTTTCCTTTTTCCTTTAAGCAAATTGGAATTGGTTGAAGTAGTTGAACCAAATAATTAGTTAAGTTAATTAAAAGACTCAACCAACTTTCAGTTATGGGGAAAATTACTAATCATAATAAGGGTTATAAATAAATAATAACTAGTAAGTGGGACCCCTTGTGACTCCCTTTGGTTCTTAACAATCATAACATACTAGTCAATTAAACAAAACAAACCTCCTTGTGACTCTTATCATCATATTAACATTCGGAAATTTATCTCAATAATTTTTGAAATTATTTCCAAAATATATTACCAACATATCCAAAAGTGTGCTATACAAAAATGTGAAGTTAACTGTCATCAACAATATATAAATTTAAAATCCATATTTTCCATTCTGTGAGGCAATCTTTCCCTTGCTGATGCTATCATATTTTAGTTCTTTTGAACCTTCTTTAGGATGTGTGGAATCTTTAAGCCTCATCGTTCTGATCATATGAGATCGATCGTCCTTAAAATGCATGTGGGAGAACACAGATTTACTAGAATTATCTAAATATGCGGAAGGGGAAGTAGCGGCTTTCTCTTTGACAGAGGCGTGATGGGCCTCAATTTTTTTCCTTTTATTTGAATAGCTCATCCTTGGATGCATAATTGATTAGAAAATAGTCTTTTAGATAACCATACATGATAAATCTTTAAAAATATGAAATAGATTTTGTCTCAGCAATATATCAGACCCATGCAATCAAATCCATACAAATTTTTTAACCGTTCATCAATGAGCAAGGGGTGAGCAAAAGGTCCTGGGATATGTGAGGGGTTTGTATTGAGAGAAAAATTATAATATGAGGGGGAAAAGAACATGGTTACTGCTCAAAGACCACAACAGTCAACTATAATGAAAACCAAGAAAAATCATTGTGATCCAACCAAGAACTGTGACTTTCAACTGCTTCAATACAAAATTCTTCTTGACTGTAATCAATTTTAGAACAGGGAGTGAAAAATGAATGTGGGAAGGCGAAGGGGTTGTAATTAGAGAAAAGAAAAATGATGGTGGGGAATGAGAGCAGGTATTTTTCATAAAATTTATTAAGTAATCCATATAACCATTATGTAAAATGAAATACACCAACCAAATGATCATTGTGACCCAATAGCAATTACTGTGTAAAGTTCAAACAATGTTTTGCATCAACTTGCTCACTGTAATCAAACATTTAACACAATGCGATCAAACAAGATAGTTTTCATTCCACAACCACCTGTAGAGGAGCTCTACTTTTCTCACCTATCCATTTAAAATTTAAGAAATTTCCAAATGAATACACAGTCAATTACTTCCACTCTGTTATCAACCACTGCCAACTATTTCAATCGTCAAATGCAGACATAAAAATCATGCTTGATTCTGTCTTTCAACTCATTTAATAATTAAATTGCAATGAGGTTATACTATTACATCACCCGTTCCTATCACTGTTAAAATGCATGATATTCACTTAATATTCATGTAAATTTTTTGAACCTGCACATAACAGATCTAGCTAAACAATAATACACACATTTGCAGAGAGAATTGGAGAAAGGAGAAGGAGAGAAAGAGTGAAAGAATTCTCATTAACCATTATGAATAATGAATAATTTACACATTATATACTCTGTATAACTCAATGAGTGTGCACTAGAGGTGAACCAATGCACCATAGTGGTGGTATAGAGTTATTTTTACACACACCAGCAGTTAAGAGAGTGAAATGCCACCTAATCTAGTCTCTTAGGCAGTTACAAGAGTGAATTGCCACCTAGTTGAGTTAACTAGTCAACTAGTCTTCAGTTAACTGACTGAAAAAAGAGTAGTAAGGAGTTAACTCAGGGAATCAAGGCTAATGCACCAGTTTGGTGATGATCCCAAGTCAAGTTTGAATTAGCATGGTGATGATCCCAATGTTGCATGGTGATAAAACCAATGCAACATCTAAACTCAACTCAACTAGTCAAACTGAAGTGTCAACTGAAAGTGAATATTCTCCAAGTGGAATATTCTTCCCTAAAATATAGGAGACTGGATGATGAATAATTATGACTAATAAACAAGGGAAAACCTTATGAAAAATAAATCCTAGATGTGTGTGAAATATCTCCAACACCCCCCCTGAACATCACTATGGTGAAAATAAAGAATGGGTCCGAGCAACGAGGCCATGTCAGGTACCCAAATACAAAAGATACAATGAAAATAAAGTGAGGAAAGAGGGAAAACCTCATGGAAACCCCCCCCCCCCC
>JASDQU010242342.1:108591-122018 GCA_032191745.1 Picea mariana | reverse complement strand
CATTTTGAAGAAGTTTTCGAAGGATTTTGTATCAAATCATCATGCCTTTATAACAGGTATGTGCAATTGATGTTTTGCAATGGTTTTGAGTTAGATTCAGTTTGATTTGATGATTATGAGGATCTAATGTGTGATTTGTGTGTCACAGGGTGAATTTGCAATGCAATTTTCCATCTGGTAGCTCGTTAGACACTTCATCCAACACCTGATCCGGTACTTCATCCGACACTACATCAAACACACGATACAACACTTGGAGCGTAGGTGAGTTGGCAGTTGGCGTATTGGCAGCTTGTACTGGGCGAATCGGTGACCTGGCTTTTGTGCCCCCTCGTGGCCTCCAACTACTGAGCTCTTGACATCTCGAATTAAGCAGTTATGCTAATCGTTGAGTGGCTCATTAAGTTTCTAGAAGTCGAAGGCTATTAGCACACATTTAATGGGATTTACCATTTTTAGAGGAGTTCAACCCTTCCAGTGGTTGACCTCTCAAATTGTAATCATTATAAATACCACCAGTAGTGGCCATACAAAATAAAAGAATTGTTAGAATACATTTCATTGTGTAATTGAGACATCTCTGCAAACTTGTGTTAAGGCTGCATTTTTTTCAATCTAATGACAGAACCGTGTTGATTGAGCTTGTGATTTGCTGTTGAGGAGTAGCCACAACCTGTTGGGGGGCCCACTAGTAATCTGGGTGAATACTTATATAGATAGATTGCATATTTCAATTGTTTAGTTATAATTTACTTCATTTCCGTGTTATATGTGTTTTGTCATTTTAATTGTTGTATTTTTTGTTCATCATTTAATTGTTTAATTTCCCTTTTGCAGGTTGCTTGTAGGAGATAGTTGTTTATTATGCTGTGTTTTTTATTTCTTAGTGAATGACTTGCAAGCTRCTAACTTGGTTGGCATGTTAGAAGTTAAATTGATTTTTTCAGTTTGAAACAGAGTAGTCTTTAGAACAAAGTATTAGTTTAACACAGAGTACAGAGTTYCTTTTGCAAGTTTTGATGGATTAATAATTGCAAGTTTTMTTAGTTGATTTAATTCTCAATTTTAGTTATGCTTTCYTGAATCTATTTTTCTTATCAATATTGTTGTAGTATGCTAAGATAGAAGTAGAATTTGGATTATGTTTTTAYAAKCATGTTAGTTTGAAATTTGAGTTTTTAAAGATAGGATTAAGTCTAGTTTAATTATGAAATTCCAGTTTTAGATATTGTTTTGGGATTATGTWTTTACAAGCATTCTAGTTTGCAATCTGAGTTTTTAATAATAGGATTAGCTTAGTTTAACTTATGAAATCTTAGTTTTAGATTTGAGTTGTGATTTTAATTAGAAGTTTGAATTTGAATTAAGTGTTTAGTCATAAGTTTATAGTTTTGTGAATTTACTTGAGTTAGCATAAGAGTGCATTTTAATTAAGTATAATAGTGTTTTCTTATCATCGATGATTGATGCATGAATTTGAGAGATCACATGGATTTTCAGGATAGTTATTGTTTATTCTATGATGGCTAAGATTTTGTTAGATTGCTTGATTCATACTTTTCATTTATCCATAGAAGTCGATATTGAATTCATTCCTCTTGAGCTATCTCTAATCATTAGATTCCATTGTGATGTTATTAGGCACCAAAGAGATAATCATCATCTTTGAAGTTTCTTGTTATTGCAGATTAAGAAAGTTTTTTATTAATTTATGAATACTGTCATGATGGTTTTGATTAAGTAGGTTAAGATTTTCCTTTGTAGATTAGAAATGAGTATGATTTTTATCTTAAGGATAAAGTTTACTTGGTGTGTAGTTTTGATAAGTTTACTTGCTGAATAGTTTTGATGAGTTTACTTGCTACATAAGTTTTGATAGGCTAGTCGTTTGAATGCTTATTTGCTTAAAGATAAAAGATCAAAGTAATTTACTTGTTGTTGCTCATTAAATTGAATAGGTTAAATTGTTCAAATTAGGGTTTGCTTTGCGTGTTTAGGAATAATCCATCAATTCGTTGTTTAAAGATGCTTAGGATAAATAGTTCAAGTTCTTTGATAGGATTTGCTAATTGATAGTCTTAACTTAAGTAGAATAATCCTTTGATAAAACATCTCCTTAGTTAGATCATACTTCCTCTAGGTTTTCTACCTTGGCACATACAGTGCTACAAATATAAGTTTACTTACCTCGGGTTGACAATTTAATTGAGGGATTTAGTGCATATAGAACACCCATCATTTTTGGCACCATTGCTGGGAGTTGTCTTAAGGTAGGAATTAGTTAGGAGCTAGATCATTTCTGAACCTTAGCATTACTTTGGTGGTGGGGGAACTTTAATACGAGAGGTAAGAACCTGCGCATCTGTTATAGAAAGTTCCCCCAAACCCAATGGTAGTTTTTATTTTTATTTTCTTTCATGAACAAACCTAGGGACCCAAAGGGCAGATACATTAAAACTAAACCAAGATTTTCGACCAAGGTTCCTTCTGACCTTTTTGGGGGAAGTAACACTCCACTCATAAAATCTGTAGATCAACACCAAAAAGTAGGGGTTAGCTCAACCCAAAGAGATAAAGAAGTCTCTAAAGACACCCAAACACAGAGCACTATAGAACAAAAAATTGAAGCATCAATAATAGTGGGACAAGAGGCAAGACCACTTGAGCCTTCCGTAGAACCAACCAACACAACCTTTGTTTTTTCACCACCATCAAGAGACCCTAACTTTGTAGACATCATAGAACCTTAACAAGTGAATGCTTTGCTTGGTAGTTCAACCAATATATTTATTTCCCAAGTTGAAACAAAAAATTTGGCATCAATAGTCTCAACCGGCTTGAGTGGAGTCCCGGACATCCAAGCAATAGGAATACCTTCCCATCAAAGGGATACCTTTATTAGAAAAGAACCTTGGGATACTTTGTTCTCTTCAACGATAAAACCATTTAGGTACTCTCTCTTTGGAAACCAAACCAATATGGATGATCACGAGGATCACAACAATGTAAGACATGAGGAGGGAGAAGAAATTGGAAACCAAACCGAAACCACCTTCGTATTTCCAATTTTGGACACCACACAAAATGTCAATATGAAAAACATTCCCCTCTTGGCACTGCCCAAATTTTATGGTAAAAGAAGTGAAGACCCGGATACCATCCTATTTGAGTTCGACATATTTTTTAGGAGCTACAATTACTTACAATATTCCCAAAAACTAAAACTCTTTCCTACCACCCTCAAGGAATCTTGTTGGAATAGGGGAAGAAATAGAGTTCAAAACTTCAACAATGCACCAAAAAAACCCTAACTATTGGCCCTTTTGGCAATACCTATGAAGCAGATGAAGTCTCAGCCAAGGTAGAGGCAGGGGTGGTTGCAGGAATCAAATGTATGCAATCTAGATGGGACACAGATATGTGATTATACCACTTAACAAAGCACTTAGCAGTTAACATTCATCAGTAATTAACCTTTATTCACATCGTAGATCCAAACCGTAATTACAGAGAAACATAGTATTCAACCAGATCTAACACATTCAAGCACTTCGCATGGAGATATAGATCAGATATAACATTCATTCACCTTACCAAGCACTAAGATATTATACAAGATGCATCATACGTAAAGATATCGGCACTAAGCATAAATCACATCACTAACATATAACCATAATGCACAAAGCAACCATAACACAAGATATATGTGGTTCACCCCAGTGTGGGGCTACATCCACCAACTCTTTGTCTTCTTTATTATCTTCTGTCAATCTCCTTACATGCACAAAGCCTCAAAACCCACTCCGCATAGGACAAAATATTTGAGCACACCTCGCCAGGTCCTCCTTCCCTGAGCTAGGTTTAAGCACAAAGCCTCCATATAATCACTTGCACTTGGCTCTGCAAGTTCTTAACACATAGCATGCACAAAGCATCCACAACTATTCAAACTTAGCACATTGGCCTCTTCCTATATCGCCTAGATATATATTTATTCATTAAAAAATGGGCCCAAACATGGGTAAACCCATGGGCCGACATCCCATACCCGCTACATAAACCCTAATCCCAAAAAATGCCCTAAAAAGGGGCTGTGATTCTACGATATCTGCTTCGACTTGCGCTCCGCCTTTGACCATCCTGTCAAATTCCCAAAAGAGGTCAAACATGACCAAGGATATCCAAAAATTTGTCAAGGGCCAACATACCCCCAACACTCACCTGTGACTCATCCTGAGTCACTCTGGTTTGGGTAACTCTACCTCAAAATCCTTGAGCTTGGATCGATATGATTCAACCTGTTGCTGCGCCAAGGCCTCCTTCTCGACAAACTCTTGAATAGCTCCCTCGTTCATAGGTCCTTCTAAGCATTGTTCTATCAAAGTGGGTACTTTTTATAGCTCTGCTCCTCAGTCTTCAATATCCTCAAAAAGTAGGCAAGCTACATCTTGGACTAGCTAGATCTTCTGAGTCACTTCCATGACTTTGCTTTGTATGGCATGGAGCTATTGATGAGCTATGCATTGTTATTGGTATCTTTTCATCCTCTCAACTGCTGATAGGATTTTCAACTACACTTATACTGCTGTTGTTTTCTTCTTTGTTTCCTGGAGCTACGACTCCAATGTCTTCAGTTTAGGGTCCTCGGTAAGGTGCTCATAAGTCTATGCACTACGACTTCTTAGTTTTTTACATTCCACAGCTAATTCTTTGATACTTTCAACTTCTCTTCGGGAAGTTGCTTCTCTCTAGTTTCACAATTCCTGCGAAGTTCTTGGCACTATTTTTAGCTCTAGTTACGTGACCCTCTATTGAAGCTGCTGAGTGGCTTCAACAAGCTTCACGACTTGATTTGCTACTAGATCTTATTTCATATGCTCCAAGCCTATCACAGAGAGAAGTGATATGTTGACTGTTTCTTTAACTCTAACCTGCTCCATGAGCTATTGTTCTGTATCCTACTGGATTTTTGCTTTATTTTCTTTGAATTTGGTTTGGAGGTCATCCTTCTCCTACTGTGCAACTCGATGTTTCTCTATGATTTCCTATTGTTCTTGCTTCATGGCCACTGTGGCTTGTTCTTTTTCTTCCTGCACTTGACAAAGGTGAGATTCGATCACGTCAGCTATTCTGTGGAGTTGGGCAAGCTCATCTCCCAACTCTAGTTCTTCTGGTGGCGGGGGCGCAGTGGGCACTACGCGGCTGGAGTGAAGGGATTGATATACTCCTCTCAACTCTGTCTCAATTATTTCATACTTGGCTTATTGTTTCGCTTCAATTCTTTACAAAATATCTTTTGAGGCATCTGATATAGCTATGATAATGAATTCAAAGTCATCGACCATGAGTACAGTCTACAACTTAGTCTTACTTGCTTTGGACTTCTTCTGTGATGTAGGTTTTGTGGGGGAAACATTTCTTTTCTTGCATGTCTCTGCCTCTTCAAGGGGGTTCCTAGGCAGTGTTACTTCGCCTTGCTTCTGCTTGTCTTCTTACCCTTATTTTTCTTATTTGTCCACTTCATCGTCTCCTTGTCCACTAGGTGAATCTGATGCAGTCTCTTCTAATGTGTTGTGTATTTCGTGTACATATTCCTTCTTTTTATTCCTATTGTTGTTGGGTGCATCATGCTCTTTGCAAGTAACCATCAGAATTCCAATGAGTTTGGGATCAAACAATGTTTCTTGGTCGACTGGTATAAGGAACTTTGTGGGCCATTCCTTAGTGATTTATTCCAGGTCCTCCTCTGTGAGCTTGTAGTAGGACTGAATCTCTTCTTTACTTTCGTCTGCACACATAGTAATATAAATAAAATGCCTATCTGCACAAAACTTCATAAGGGTCCTGAATCTGTCCAGGGAATTAGGTGTCATACAGGGGAAAGACTTAATATCCCTGTTCAACTGTAGGTAGTAGGACTAGAATACTTTGTTCGACTACCATTGTTTCCCCATATTGCTCAAATACTAGAGCGCGGTGAAATTCACAAATAATGGCTCAAATGGTTCAATGTCAGAGAAGGTCACACCTTTCGGCATCTCCCAAGCACTGAATGTGATGAGGATCAACAACCATCTAAAATGGAAATCATAGCCCTGATCCTGAGCTTCGCGAAAATCTAGTTCTAACTGATCGAATAAGTAACTGGCCTAGTTCACCTGTAGTCCTTCCACGCATTTTTCTATTAATTCAATGAAAAATCCTATGACTTGCATGGGTTTGTTCTTTCTTACTAGCTTACCATCAATCAACTGGAAATCAAGGTGCACTGTGCCATTCCGAATGGAGGCTACCTTGTAGCCTCGTGTCCCTTTCTCTACATCACCGTAGGTGTCTTTGATATTCTATGCCAAGGGATGTTCTGCAGCCTTTCCTAGATAAAAGTCTTGCGGGACTAGTCCCTACATGCTCAATCCGGTGATCCTATGGATCAATGTTGGATCAATGGTGATGCGTCGGTATAACCATATATATCCACCATGGAAGCACACCAACAGGATCTTAATGCACACGTTAACCTCCTGGTGCCTTCTAAAATGTGGTATCTTCATCATGTTCAAGACAGTGGACCTTGCGATGTCCATAGTCCACGGCTGGGGGATGATCTTCGACTTCTTCCCTTGGTCTTGATCAAATATTTGTGAGGTGCAAGCATGCCATAGCTCTTGCGGTATCCTAGGTTATAGGCACTGATATTGAAGGTTGGAATCATCTCCAACTATAGTTTGACTACTTGTATTCCCTTTAGAAGGTACGCAATGATGAATGTGTAGTTGAATTCCCTTAGGACACTGTCACAACTCACCACACCGACCAAAGGTGGAATGTAGTCGGGTAGGATGGATGGAATTAGCTTCACATTCGCCAAGTCATCACTATGCTTGGTTCTTTTCTCGGTCACATCTTGGGATGGTCCAGATCCATGAGCAGTCGATGGGGAGGCTTGTACTCCTCGCATTGATGAGGCTTGGATGCCTTCAAACATCACCTTCTTGGCCATGAGGTCTATTAGAATATCTTTGACAGATTTTTTTGCTGCGCTAATTTCGTCCGATATGCACACTCAAGGTATGATATCTGAGGTCGGTGAACAATACTCAATGTAACATAATGGATGGTGAGGTATCAATGATCACTGTGTGAAATCAACTAGTTTTTTGTGGGATCGGATAATCACAATTGGAAAAAGTGTTCTTGGTGCAATGTTTGATGGGATAAATAGATAACACCGTAATAGTTTCTTTCAATGGGTTGCAAATCCATATTCAATGCAATTCCAACCATTATGGCGCAGTCCCAACGGTGTAATGGTGAACTTTCGGGCCATAACTACTTTCCTAACCATTCGGGAGTGTCGATCGAATGGTCATAATGCCTCTAATGGTCATATTTATCCACCATGGCGAAGTGCCAAACTGTGTTGTACTGATATTCCGACGAAGTTCAAATTCTGGAAACCTTCCTTCTACGAAGTTCTTTCTAGAGCTTCTTGCAAGTTTTCTAACTTTTCCCTCTTCTTACTAAGCTTTCTGGCCTTCTTTCCTGTGATCTGAATCATTGTTTTCCTCTTTCCATTATCATTCTTATCTCCTCTTGGCATGATAAATTCGCATTGTGGAGGGTCTTTCATAGGGTTCAAGGGTAATACTTCTTCTCTTTCTGGGGTAGGTGCTATACTCTTTTGTACAGACAGGTGTCTCCAATCTTCCTGTGTCCTTTCAACTTCGACATCCATATCTTTGGTCTTTAATAGCTTTAACTAGTTCTCTTGTTCTTCCAGTAAGTGCACTATTCGCCTACCCATGAAATCTCTTAGTTCTTTCTTTTTCTATTCTAGATCCTCCTCTTCTTGTTTCCTTTGTATGTGATCTTTCTCAATCCAGGTTTTTCCTAGAAAGATAGCAAATGGGGAGTTGTTCTCAACAAACTTCACAATCTCAAATTCTTCTTATGTCGAAGTGTCATGAGCACTCATAGATGTATGGGTAAGTCTTCCACATATAGTTATCAACTTTCCTCTATAATCCTATTCCTCCTAATGAACGAACCATAGCAGGCTTTCCCAAAATTTCACAAGTTCTTTCTGTCATGATATTCATCTGTGTTTCCTCATCCAGGACATAGTCTATGTCGAAGTCTCCTATTCTTGTTTCTATGTACTCTTTCTCTTTTAATACCTCTGATAAGTTGATATTTTTGTGGTCATTCAAGGTTTCTTTCATATGTAGTAATACAGTCTCTGATTCTTTTTGGGGTTCTATCATATCCTTAGTTTCTTGCCCTGTCTCATATTTTTCTTGTTTCATATTCATCTTTTCAACTTTAGCAATCATTCTAGGACAATCCAAAACTTCATGGTCCATAGCTTTACAACAAAGATAACTATGTCTTCTACTAGGGCATTCCTTAGCAAGATGTCCTGGTCTTCTACAACTGTAACAAAGGGTTAATCCTCTCTTTCTCTTAAATGATCCCCAACCTTTCCTGTACTGCACACTGGGATCATAGTAACTAACCTGCAAAAAATTCTTTCTAGGATCTTGCATCCATTTGTTAGTCCAAACATTCTTTCTATGCATAGGGATAACATACCTTGCATTATTTCTATAAGATCTATTCATATCAAACATTATTTCTTCTAATTGTGCCCTATTTTTCAGATTAGGACAAAATTTATCAAACATACCTAGATCCATTCTTTTGAAAAAAAAAATTCACTTATTTTACCTTTCTCAAAGCACAAAGATTCAATATCTTACCTCTTTTATTTAGATCAAACTTTTCTTCTCAGCATAGAGCTTCACAAGTCAATATTGTGCACTAAAGCAATAGATCTACGCACAGAGCTTTCTTTTCTTCAGTTCCCAGCAATCATAGTTTCGGGTCCTGACAACAGAACCATTTGTTGGCACAGGGGTAGACCCAGGGTTTATCACTTCAACAACTCACCAACAAAACCCTAACTACCGGCCCTTTTGACAACACCTTTGAAGTATATGAAGTCTCACCCAAGGTAGAGGCAAGGGTGGTTGTAGGACTCAAATGTATGCAACCTAGCTGGGACATAGATATGTGATTATACCACTTAACAAAGAACTTAGCAATTAAAATTCATCAATAATTAACCTTTATTCAGATCGTAGATCCAAACCCTAATTATAGAGCAGCACAGTATTCAACCAGATCTAACACATTCAAGAACTTAACATGGAGAGATAGATCAGATCTAACATTCATTCACCTTACCAAGCACTAAGCTATTATACCAAATGCATCATACATAAAGATATCGACACTAAGCAGAAATCACATCACTAACATACAACCATAATGCACAAAGAAACCATAACACAGGATATACGTGGTTCACCCTAGTGTGGGGCTATGTCCACCAACTCTTCATCTTCTTTATTATCTTATGTTAATCTCCTTACATGCACAAAGCCTCAAAACCCACTTTGAATAGGACAGGAGATCTGTGCGCATCTCGCCATATCCTCCTTCCTCGATCTAGGTTTAAGCACAAAGCCTCCTTACAATCACTTGCACTTGGTTCTACAAGTTCTTAACACATAGAATGCAAAAAGCATCCACAACTATTCACACTTATCACATTGGCCTCTTCCTACATCACCAAGATATCTATTTATTCATTATAAAATGGGCCCAAACATGGGTAAACCGATGGGACGACATCCCATACCCATTACATAAACCCTAATTCCAAAACCTGCCCTAAAAAGGGGCCGATATTCTGCGATCTCTGCCTCGACTTGCGCTCTTTCTTCAACCAGCCTATCGAAGTCCCAAAAGAGGACAAACATGACCAAGGATCTCCAAAACTTGGTCAAGGGCCAACAACTCTGCACTAAGATGGTTCATGGGGTTGAGAGAGTCCAGTATTAGGTCTTGGGAAGCCATGAAAGATATATTTCTTAAGAAGTACCAAGACTACTGCAAGTCCAAGGGTTATCATAATGACATTTTCAAAATCCAATAGTTAGAGGATGAGAATATCGAGGATTGTATGGAACGATTTGCTTATATCTCATAGAAATCAAAATACCATGACATTCCATATGATGCAGTCAGGGCTCTTTTCCTTAAAGGAATTTCGAAGGAATACCTAGAGATACTTAACCTGATGGCATCCAGGGACATATACCATAAATCATTCTCTGAAATCTATGAAATGTGTAAGAATTACTTGAGGAGTAGAGATAAAACATGGAAGAATGTTCACGATCCTTATAGTAGAAACTTAAATCTAGTTAGTTCAAGTGGTATCACAAATAGGGAACCTCTTAGAGAACTTCAAAATGGATATCTTAAGAAAAATGGGTTCCCATTTGGACACCCTAAATATTAAAAAGAAACAGGAGGAGGAAAATGTAGCAATGTGCATATTTTGCCCAAGATGTAGGAGGAAGCATTCCTCAAGGGAATGTCCATTAGATAATATTTCAGTTTGTGGCTTTTGCACTGAGGACCACTCAACTGAAAGGTGCCCATCATTGCCTAGTTTGTTAGCCATCTATATAAGTGGGGATCCTGGAGAGTCCTCTTATGCACCTAGGAGGCCATGGAAGCCTAGGAATCATCCTACATACCTGGATCCATAGCCTCAAGTTCCACCCTATTATCAACAATCACAACAGTGGAAATCTACGAGTTAGAAAAATTGGTCTACACAGTATCATCATCCTTGGCTTCAAGGATGGAAAGGAGGTCATAGCCAGGGAAACCCTCAAGCTCTACTTGTCCCTGTTCCCAACTATCCTTACCCTCAGTTTCTGCTAGGTTTGGTTCCACCACCTTTACCTACTATTCCACAACAACCACAGTAATACTAGAATGCAAGCTCCCCAAGACTGACATTATTTCCGGAACAACTAGTGCCCAATACCAATAATAATCCCACTCAACCTCTTCACAATGTTGAGATGTAGGCCTTCCCAACATATGTTATTTCTCCTGTTCCATTGCAGGAGATTCAATTAAGATTGGGAAAATTTTTGGACATGCAAAAGCCTTCAGTAGTCATCCAGGAAGAAGAAGAAGAAGAAACCCACAAACAACCCTCGGATGATACTAGGTGGGAATATGTTATCATTCCTAAGGACTAAGAACCCATGCTTCTCCAAAATGAACCTTCACAAATTGTGAAGGCCCCTCCTTATCCAGAAAGATTAGTGATCGAGAAGCCTACCGCCCGACATGAATTTGACATCTTGAATGAATTGAATAATATTTGTGTCAAAATTCCCTTGATTCAATCCATTAAAGATATTCCAATCTATAGTAAGGTGGTCAAAGAATTGTGTAATAAGAATCCAGGAAGGAAGTATAAGGATCCTCCAACAACACATTTGATAGGAGAACTTTCTGAGTACATATCAAAGCAGCCTAAGGTCACAAAATATGGGAAACTAGGGAACCCTGTAGTGACCATAAACATTAATGAGGTTTCCATCGGGAACACTCTCATAGACCTAAGGGAAACCATCAATGTTATGGCTGTTACTACCTTGGAGGAATTACAACTAAAACCTCTTCTTAGACCTACCCCAACTATTTTGGAATTAGTAGATAAGGCAAAGGTTATACCTGAAGGAATTTTGGATGATATCATAGCTACTTTAGCCTCATGGGAGTACCCATTACACTTACTTGTTATCCACTCAAAGGATCCTACCAAAGGGAATCCCTTTATTTTGGGAAGACCTTGGTTAGCCACAACCAATGCATGTATTGGCTGTAGATATGGAGAAATGACCATCTCAAATGGACTCTCTATACAAAATCTCACCATGTATCCACAAACTCAACCTATCATGCTGAATCTATGGTGGCTTGAATGTCCATACGAGAATGAGGACTGGGAAGAGCTCGTGTTTCCAAGTGTGTAAGGTCTCTTCCCATAGAGCCTTATAAAGCACAAGCTAAAATAGAGAATGGAGAAATTATATGCTGTACAATTTAATCATCAACTTATAATCATTTATTATTCAGCATAAATTAAATTTATGAACAACATGAAAATAAATTTACGTAACAACCAGATAACACAACATATTCAACAACTTAATGATAATCACCTAATACAACGTAATCATGAAAATGCATAGCTCTATCTGATGCTATTTCTCCAATCTCCGTTTGTCCTCGCTGCTGCTCTGCCCAAACTCTGCCCAAAACCGAATCCTTCCTCCATGCCAGCTAGGAACAGAGCCTATCTGGCTCCCTAGCTCCAGGTTTCCATGAGGATTCCTGGGCCCTAATCCCAAAACTCCTAGCAACCGATGCACCCCTGTAACAGTCCACCCAAACTCCAAACCAGAAAAATACAAACTAGAAAACATAGTCCCTAATCTCAGAAAAAGCTTCATTTCCCCAAAGTTTCCAAAAGTCCTTCTCTCGAATGCCTCTGCCCCTTCATATTCTCCTCCCATTCACCGCCTCCTACCTGCATTTAATGCCACCCACCTTATCCCTCCATTTAATGCCTTATCCTTCCATTCAATACCCTATCCCTCCATTCAATGCTTTATCCTTGCATACGTAAAGTTTTCTAATAATAAATTAAAAGTTATTAAGCCTTTAATTCGTTCCCCAAACATTAAATGTGTTAATTAATCAACATATATTAAACAATAAATAAATAAATAAATAAATAATATTATTAATAAATAATCATTATTTAACTAATACACATTAGGATAGTTAATTATTTAATTAACCATACTTGATAAACCTTAAGCAACTATTTAACTAGGGTTGTTACATACACCCACCCTTCAGGAAACTTCGTCCCGAAGTTATAGTATTTCATGATACAAGGGAAAAGAAACACGGTTCACACATTCCTAACAAATAACCGACATTATTAGTAAGTAATCCAAGAAACTCATACATACTAGTGTACATGTGCAAGAAATGCATGTGTAGCTAGTACATACAAGTCTCGTTCATGTACTAATATCAATAACTATCATCTCTATAGTAATTTCCATATGCATCCAATCCATTCAACAAGACTATTCATTTTATAAAAGAAAATAAACCAATCAAATGTTTGTGAAATCCTTTAATTACAATTATCTAGCTCAACAATGTTATTTAGACAATTGTAGTTTAGTTACATAATTATGAAAATTCATATATATATACATTTTCTTTTCAGAAGGAAAAACAATAAATTCCACCATAAGACAAATCTCCATACACTCTCAACTATTTCTACTCATCCTTCCTCCCTAACTTACTTCCATATTCATTCCTATCCTTCCTCTGTTGGATTATCTTGGAGCATCAACTATATTGACCTAACCACAAATAGAACCCGTAAGAAGAAGTGTCACTATCTTGACCAATCTTCCCTAGCAGGCAACTGACAGTCATCATCACACATCTAGGGGGAGCGT
>JASDQU010242342.1:97703-108571 GCA_032191745.1 Picea mariana | reverse complement strand
TTTACAAGCATTCTAGTTTGCAATCTGAGTTTTTAATAATAGGATTAGCTTAGTTTAACTTATGAAATCTTAGTTTTAGATTTGAGTTGTGATTTTAATTAGAAGTTTGAATTTGAATTAAGTGTTTAGTCATAAGTTTATAGTTTTGTGAATTTACTTGAGTTAGCATAAGAGTGCATTTTAATTAAGTATAATAGTGTTTTCTTATCATCGATGATTGATGCATGAATTTGAGAGATCACATGGATTTTCAGGATAGTTATTGTTTATTCTATGATGGCTAAGATTTTGTTAGATTGCTTGATTCATACTTTTCATTTATCCATAGAAGTCGATATTGAATTCATTCCTCTTGAGCTATCTCTAATCATTAGATTCCATTGTGATGTTATTAGGCACCAAAGAGATAATCATCATCTTTGAAGTTTCTTGTTATTGCAGATTAAGAAAGTTTTTTATTAATTTATGAATACTGTCATGATGGTTTTGATTAAGTAGGTTAAGATTTTCCTTTGTAGATTAGAAATGAGTATGATTTTTATCTTAAGGATAAAGTTTACTTGGTGTGTAGTTTTGATAAGTTTACTTGCTGAATAGTTTTGATGAGTTTACTTGCTACATAAGTTTTGATAGGCTAGTCGTTTGAATGCTTATTTGCTTAAAGATAAAAGATCAAAGTAATTTACTTGTTGTTGCTCATTAAATTGAATAGGTTAAATTGTTCAAATTAGGGTTTGCTTTGCGTGTTTAGGAATAATCCATCAATTCGTTGTTTAAAGATGCTTAGGATAAATAGTTCAAGTTCTTTGATAGGATTTGCTAATTGATAGTCTTAACTTAAGTAGAATAATCCTTTGATAAAACATCTCCTTAGTTAGATCATACTTCCTCTAGGTTTTCTACCTTGGCACATACAGTGCTACAAATATAAGTTTACTTACCTCGGGTTGACAATTTAATTGAGGGATTTAGTGCATATAGAACACCCATCATTTTTGGCACCATTGCTGGGGAGTTGTCTTAAGGTAGGAATTAGTTAGGATCTAGATCATTTCTGAATCTTAGCATTACTTTGGTGGCGGGGGAACTTTAAGACAAGAGGTAAGAACCTGCGCATCTGTTATAGAAAGTTCCCCCAAACCCAATGGTAGTTTTTATTTTTATTTTTTTTCATGAACAAACCTAGGGACCCAAAGGGCAGATACATTAAAACTAAACCAAGATTTTCGACCAAGGTTCCTTCTGACCTTTTTGGGGGAAGTAACACTCCACTCATAAAATCTGTAGATCAACACCAAAAAGTAGGGTTTAGCTCAACCTAAAGAGATAAAGAAGTCTCTGAAGACACCAAAACAGGGAGCACTATAGAGCAAAAAATTGAAGCATCAATAATAGTGGGACAAGAGGCAAGACCACTCGAGCCTTCCGTAGAACCAACCAACACAACCTTTGTTTTTTCACCACCATCAGGAGACCCTAACTTCGTAGACATCATAGAACCTTAACAAGTGAATGCTTTGCTTGGTAGTTCAACCAATATATTTATTTCAAAAGTTGAAACAAAAAATTTGGCACCAATAGTCTCAACCGGCTCGAGTGGAGTCCCGGACATCCAAGCAATAGGAATACCTTCCCATCAAAGGGATACCTTTCTTAGAAAAGAACCTTGGGATACTTTGTTCTCTTCAAGGATAAAACCATTTAGGTACTCTCTCTTTGGAAACCAAACCAATATGGATGATCACGAGGATAACAACAATGTAAGACACGAGGAGGGAGAAGAAATTGGAAACCAAACCGAAACCACCTTCGTATTTCCAATTTTGGACACCACACAGAATGTCAATATGAAAAACATTCCCCTCTTGGCATTGCCCAGATTTTATGGTAAAAGCAGTGAAGACTCGGATACCGTCCTATTTGAGTTCGACATATTTTGTAGGAGCTACAATTACTTACAATATTCCCAAAAACTAAAACTCTTTCCTACCACCCTCAAGGAATCTTGTTGGAATAGGGGAAGAACTAGGGTTCAATGCTTCAACAATGCACCAACAAAACCCTAACTACTGGCCCTTTTGGCAATACCTATGAAGAAGATGAAGTCTCAGCCAAGGTAGAGGCAGGGATGGTTGCAGGAATCAAATGTATGCAATCTAGCTGGGACACAGATATGTGATTATGCCACTTAACAAAGCACTTAGCAGTTAACATTCATCAGTAATTAACCTTTATTCACATCGTAGATCCAAACCATAATTACAGAGAAACACAGTATTCAACCAGATCTAACACATTCAAGCACTTCGCATGGAGATATAGATCAGATATAACATTCATTCACCTTATCAAGCACTAAGCTATTATACAAGATTCATCATACGTAAAGATATCGGCACTAAGCATAAATCACATCACTAACATATAACCATAATGCACAAAGCAACCATAACACAAAATATATGTGGTTCACCCCAGTGTGGGGATACGTCCACCAACTCTTTGTCTTCTTTATTATCTTCTGTCAATCTCCTTACATGCACAAAGCCTCAAAACCCACTCCGCATAGGACAAAATATCTGTGCACACCTCGCCAAGTCCTCCTTCCCTGAGCTAGGTTTAAGCACAAAGCCTCCATATAATCACTTGCACTTGTCTCTGCAAGTTCTTAACACATAGCATGCACAAAGCATCCACAACTATTCACACTTAGCACATTGGCCTCTTCCTATATAACCTAGATATATATTTATTCATTAAAAAATGGGCCCAAACATGGGTAAACCCATGGGTCGACATCCCATACCCGTTACATAAACCCTAATCCCAAAAACTGCCCTAAAAAGGGGCTGAGATTCTACGATATTTGCTTCGACTTGCGCTCCACCTTTGACCAACCTGTCAAATTTCCAAAAGAGGTCAAACATGACCAAGGATCTCCAAAACTTTGTCAAGGGCCAACATACCCCCAACACTCACCTGTGACTCGTCCTAAGTCACTCTGGTTTGGGTAACTCTACCTCAAAATCCTTGAGCTTGGATCGATATGCTTCAACCTGTTGCTGCGCCAAGGCCTCCTTCTCGACAAACTCTTGAATAACTCCCTCGTTCATAGGTCCTTCTAAGCATTGTTCTATCAAAGTGGCTACTTTTTATAGCCCTACTCCTCGGCCTTCAATATCCTCAAAAAGTAGGCAAGCTGCATCCTGGACTAGCTGGAGCTTATGAGTCACTTCCATGACTTTGCTTTGTATGGCATGGAACTATTGCTGAGATATGCATTGTTATTGGTATATTTTCATCCTCTCAACTGCTGATAGGATTTTCAACTGCACTTATACTGCTGTTGTTTTCTTCTTTGTTTCCTGGAGCTACGACTCCAGTGTCTTCAGTTCAGGGTCCTTATTAAGGTGCTCATAAGTCTACGCACTACGACTTCTTAGTTTTTTACATTCCACAACTAATTCTTTGATCCTTTCAACTGCTCTCCGAGAAGTTGCTTCTCTCTAGTTTCACTCTTCCTGCAGAGTTCTTGGCACTATTTTTAGCTCTAGTTACGTGACCCTCTATTGAAGCTGCTGAGTGGCTTCAACAACCTTCACGACTTGATTTACTACTAGATCTTCTTTCATCTGCTCCAAGCCTGTCACAGAGAGAAGTGATATGTTGACTGTTTCTTTAACTCTAACCTGCTCCATGAGCCGTTGTTCTTTATCCTACTGGATTTTCGCTTTATTTTCTTTGAATTTGGTTTGGAGGTCATCCTTCTCCTGCTGTCCAACTCGATGTTTCTCTATGATTTCCTCTTGTTCTTGCTTCATGGCCACTGTGGCTTGTTCTTTTTCTTCCTGCACTTGACGAAGGTGAGATTCAATCACGTCAGCTATTTTGTGGAGTTGGGCAAGCTCATCTCCCAAATCTAGTTCTTCTGGTGGCAGGGGCGCAGTGGGCACTACGCGGCTGGAGTGAAGGGATTGATATACTCCTCTCAACTCTGTCTCAATTATTTCATAATTGGCTTATTGTTTGGCTTCAATTCTCTACAAAATATCTTTTGAGGCATTTGATATAGCTACGATAATGAAGTCGAAGTCATCGACCATGAGTACAGTCTACAACTTCGTCTTACTTGCTTTGGACTTCTTCTGTGATGTAGGTTTCATGGGGGAACCCTTTCTTTTCTTGGATGTCTCTACCTCTTCAAGGGGGTTCCTAGGCGGTGTTACTTTGCCTTGCTTCTTCTTGTCTTCTTACCCTTATTTTTCTTATTTTTCCACTTCGTCGTATCCTCCTCCACTAGGTGAATCTGATGCAGTCTCTTCTGATGTGTTGTGTATTTCGTGTACATATTCCTTCTTTTTCTTCCTACTGTTGTTGGGTGCATCATGCTCTTTGCAAGTAACCATCAGAATTCCAATGAGTTTGGGATCAAACAATGTTTCTTGGTCGATTGGTATAAGGAACTTTGTGGGCCATTCTTTAGTGATTTATTCCAGGTCCTCCTCTATGAACTTGTAGTAGGACTGAATCTCTTCTTTACTTTCGTCTGCACACATAGTAATACAAATAAAATGCCTATCTACACGAAACTTCATAAGGGTCCTGAATCTATCCATGGCATTAGGTGTCATACAGGGGAAAGACTTAATAGCCCTATTCAACTGCAGGTAGTAGGACTAGAATACTTTGTTCGAATGCCATTGTTTCCCCATATCGCTCGAATACCAGAGCGTGGTGAAATTCACAAATAATGGCTCGAATGGTTCAATGTCAGAGAAGGTCACACCTTTCGGCATCTCCCAAGCAGTGAATGTGATGAGGATCAACAACCATCTAAAATGGAAATCATAGCCCTAATCCTGAGCTTCGCGACAATCTAGTTCTAACTGATTGAATAAGTTACTGGCCTAGTTCACCTGTAGTCCTTCCATGCATTTTTCTGTGAGTTCAATGAAAAACCCTATGACCTGCATGGGTTTGTTCTTTCTTACTAGCTTACCATCAATCAACTGGAAAGCAAGGTGCACTGCGCCATTCCGAATGGAGGCTACCTTGTAGCCTCGTGTCCCTTTCTCTACATCGTCGTAGGTGTCTTTGATATTCTATGCCAAGGGATGTTCTGCAGCCTTTCCTAGATAAAAGTCTTGTGGGACTAGTCCCTACATTCTCAATCCAGTGATCCTATGGATCAATCTTGGATCAATGGTGATGCGTCGGTATAACCATATATATCCACCATGGAAGCACACCAATAGGATCTTAACGCACACGTTAACCTCCTGGTGCATTCCAAAATGTGGTATCTTCATCATGTTCAAGACAGTGGACCTTGCGATGTCCATAGTCCACGGCTAGGGGATGATCTTCGACTTCTTCCCTTGGTCTTGGTCAAATATTTGTGAGGTGCAAGCATGCCATAGCTCTTGCGGTATCCTAGGTTATAGTCACTGATATTGAAGGTTGGAATCATCTCCAACTACAGTCTGACTACTTGTATTCCCTTCAGAAGGTATGCAATGATGAATGTGTAGTTGAATTCCCTTAGGACACTGTCACGACTCACCACACCAACCAAAGGTGGAATGTAGTCGGGTAGGATGGATGGAATTAGCTTCACATTCGCCAAGTCATCACGATGCTTGGTTCTTTTCTCGGTCACATCTTGGGATGGTCCAGATCCATGAGCAGTCGATGGGGAGGCTTGTACTCCTCGCATCGATGAGGCTTGGATGCCTTCAGACATCACCTTCTTGGCTATGCGGTCTATTAGATTATCTTTGACATATTTTTTTGCTGCGCTAATTTCGTCCAATATGCACACTCAATGTATGATATCTGAGGTCAGTGAACAATACTCAATGTAACATAATGGATGGTGAGGTATCAATGATCACTATGCGAAATCAACTAGTTCTTTGTGGGATCGGATAATCACAATTGGAAAAAGTGTTCTTGGTGCAATGTTTGATGGGATAAATAGATAACACCGTAATAGTTTCTTTCAACGGGTCGCAAATCCATATTCAATGCAATTCCAACCGTTATGGCACAGTCCCAACGGTCTAATGGTGAACTTTCGGGCCATAACTACTTTCCTAACCATTTGGGAGTGTCGATCGAATTGTCATAATGCCTCTAATGGTCATATTTATCCACCATGGCGAAGTGCCAAACTTTGTTGTACTGATATTCCGACGAAGTTCAAATTCTGGAAACCTTCCTTCTGCGAAGTTCTTTCTGGAGCTTCTTGCAAGTTTTCTAACTTTTCCCTCTTCTTACTAAGCTTTTTGGCCTTCTTTCCTGTGATCTGAATCATTGTTTTCCTCTTTCCATTATCATTCTTATCTCCTCTTGGCATGATAACTTCGCATTGTGGAGGGTCTTTCATAGGGTTCAAGGGTAATACTTCTTCTCTTTCTGGGGTAGGTGCTATACTCTTTTGTACAGACAAGTGTCTCCAGTCTTCCTGTGTCCTTTCAACTTCGACATCCATATCTTTGGTCTTTAATAACTTCAACTAGTTCTCTTGTTCTTCCAGTAAGTGCACTATTCGCCTACCCATGAAATCTCTTAGTTCTTTCTTTTTCTATTCTAGATCCTCTTCTTCTTGTTTCCTTCGTATGTGATCTTTATCAATCCAGGTTTTTCCTAGAAAGATAGCAAATGGGGAGTTGTTCTCAACAAACTTCACAATCTCAAATTCTTCTTCTGTCGAAGTGTCATGAGCACTCATAGATGTATGGGTAAGTCTTCGACATACAGTTATCAACTTTCCTCTAAATAATCCTATTCCTCCTAATGAAGGAACCATAGCAGGCTTTCCCAAAATTTCCCAAGTTCTTTCTGTCATGATATTCATCTATGTTTCCTCTTCCAGGACATAGTCTATGTTGAAGTCTCCTATTCTTGTTTCTATGTACTCTTTCTCTTTTAAGACCTCTGATAAGTTGATATTTTTGTGGTCATTCAAGGTTTCTTTCATATGTAGTAATACAGTCTCTGATTCTTTCTGGGGTTCTATCATATCCTTAGTTTCTTGCCCTGTCTCATATTTTTCTTGTTTCATATTCATCTTTTCAACTTTAGCAACCATTATAGAACAATCCAAAACTTCATGGTCCATAGCTTTACAACAAAGATAACTATGTCTTCTACTAGGGCATTCCTTAGCAAGATGTCCCGGTCTTCTAAAACTATAACAAAGGGTTAATCCTCTCTTTCTCTTAAATGATCCCCAACCTTTCCTGTACTGTGCACTGGGATCATAGTAACTAACCTGCAAAAAAATCTTTCTAGGATATTGCATCCATTTGTTAGTCCAAACATTCTTTCTATGCATAGGGATAACATACCTTGCATTATTTCTATCAGATCTATTCATATCAAATATTCTTTCTTCTAATTGTGCCCTATTTTTTAGATTAGGACAAAATCTATCAAACATACCTAGATCCATTCTTTTGAAAAAAAAAAATTCACTTATTTTACCTTTCTCAAAGCACAAAGATTCAATATCTTACCTCTTTTATTTAGATCAAACTTCTCTTCTCAGCATAGAGCTTCACAAGTCAATGTTGTGCACTAAAGAAATAGATCTACGCACAGAGCTTTCTTTTCTTCAGTTCCCAGCAATCATAGTTTCAGGTCCTGACAATAGAACCATTTGTTGGCACAGGGGTAGACCCAGGGTTTAGCACTTCAACAACTCACCAACAAAACCCTAACTACCGGCCCTTTCGACAACACCTTTGAAGTAGATGAAGTCTCACCCAAGGTAGAGGCAAGGGTGGTTGCAGGACTCAAATGTATGCAACCTAGATGGGACATAGATACGTGATTATACCACTTAACAAAGCACTTAGCAATTAAAATTCATCAATAATTAACCTTTATTCAGATTGCAGATCCAAACCCTAATTATAGAGCAACACAGTATTCAACCAGATCTAACACATTCAAGAACTTAACATGGAGAGATAGATCAGATCTAACATTCATTCACCTTACCAAGCACTAAGCTATTATACCAAATGCATCATACATAAAGATATCGACACTAAGCATAAATCACATCACTAACATACAACCATAATGCACAAAGAAACCATAACACAGGATATATGTGGTTCACCCCAGTGTGGGGCTATGTCCACCAACTCTTTGTCTTCTTTATTATCTTATGTTAATCTCCTTACATGCACAAAGCCTCAAAACCCACTCTGAATAGGACGGGAGATCTGTGCGCATCTCACCATATCCTCCTTCCTCGATCTAGGTTTAAGCACAAAGCCTCCTTACAATCACTTGCACTTGGTTCTACAATTTCTTAACACATAGAACGCACAAAGCATCCACAACTATTCACACTTAGCACATTGGCCTCTTCCTACATCACCAAGATATCTATTTATTCATTATAAAATGGGCCCAAACATGGGTAAACCCATGGGACGACATCCCATACCCATTACATAAACCCTAATTCCAAAAATTGCCCTAAAAAGGGGCTGATATTCCACGATCTCTGCTTCGACTTGCGCTCTTTCTTCAACTAGCCTATCGAAGTCCCAAAAGAGGACAAACATGACCAAGGATCTCCAAAAATTGGTCAAGGGCCAACAACTCTGCACTAAGATGGTTCATGGGGTTGAGAGAGTCTAGTATTAGGTCTTGGGAAGCCATGAAAGATATATTTCTTAAGAAGTACCAAGACTACTGCAAGTC
The DNA here is from genome assembly GCA_032191745.1 of Picea mariana. Classification (NCBI taxonomy): domain Eukaryota; kingdom Viridiplantae; phylum Streptophyta; class Pinopsida; order Pinales; family Pinaceae; genus Picea; species Picea mariana. The sequence continues at coordinate 99,847 of JASDQU010242342.1, read as the reverse complement.
TAAGGGTTATCGTAATGACATTTTCAAAATCCAACAGTTAGAGGATGAGAATATCGAGGATTGTATGGAATGATTTTCTTATATCTCATAGAAATCAAAATACCATGACATTCCATATGATGCAGTCAGGGCTCTTTTCCTTAAAGGAATTTCGAAGGAATACCTAGAGATACTTAACTTGATGGCATCCAGGGACATATCCCATAAATCATTCTCCAAAATCTATGAAATGTGTAAGAATTACTTGAGGAGTAGAGATAAAACATGGAAGAATGTTCACGATCCTTATAGTAGAAACTTAAAGCTAGTTAGTTCAGGTGGTATCACAAGGGTAGAGATAGGGAACCTCTTAGAGAACTTCAAAATGGATATCTTAAGAAAAATAAGTTCCCATTTGGACACCCTAAATATTAAAAAGAAACAGGAGGAGAAAAATGTAGCAATGCGCATATTTTGTCCAAGATGTAGGAGGAAGCATTCCTCAAGAGAATGTCCATTAGAAAATATTGCAGTTTGTGGCTTCTGCACTGAGGACCACTCAACTGAAAGGTGCCCATCATTGCCTAGTTTGTTAGCCATCTATATAAGTGGGGATCCTGGAGAGTCCTCTTATGCACCTAGGAGGCCATGGAAGCCTAGGAATCATCCTACATAGCTGAATCCACAGCCTCAAGTTCCACCCTATTATCAACAATCACAACAGTGGAAATCTCCGAGTTAGAAAAACTGGTCTACACAGTATCACCATCCTTGGCTTCAAGGATGGAAAGGAGGGCATAGCCAAGGAAACCCTCAAGCTCTACCTGTCCCTATTCCCAACTATCCTTACCCTCAGTTTCTGCTAGGTTTGGTTCCACCACCTTTACCTCCTATTCCACAATATCCACAGTAATACGAGAATGCAAGCTCCCCAAGACTGACATTATTTCCGGAACAACTAGTGCCCAATACCAATAATAATCCTACTCAACCTCTTCATAATGTTGAGATGTAGGCCTTCCCAACATATGTTATTTCTCCTGTTCCATTACAGGAGATTCAATTAAGATTGGGAAAAATTTTGGACATGCAAAAGCCTTCAGTAGTCATCCAGGAAGAAGAAGAAGAAGAAACCCACAAACAACCCTTGGATGATACTAGGTGGGAATATGTTATCATTCCTAAGGACCAAGAACCCACGCTTCTCCAAAATGAACCTTCACAAATTGTGAAGGCCCCTCCTTATCCAGAAAGATTAGTGATCGAGAATCCTACCACCCGACATGAATTTGACATCTTGAATGAATTGAAGAATATTTGTGTCAAAATTCCCTTGATTCAAGCCATTAAAGATATTCCAATCTATAGTAAGGTGATCAAAGAATTGTGTAATAAGAAGCCAGGAAGGAAGTAGAAGGATCCTCCAACAATACATTTGATAGGAGAACTTTCTGAGTACATATCAAAGTAGCCTAAGGTCACAAAATATGGGAAACTAGGGAACCCTGTAGTGACCATAAACATTAATGAGGTTTCCATCAGGAACACTCTTATAGACCTAAGGGCAACCATCAATGTTATGACTGTTACTACCTTGGAGGAATTACAACTAAAACCTATTCTTAGACCTACCCTAACTATTTTGGAATTAGTAGATAAGGCAAAGGTTATACCTGAAGGAATTTTGGATGATATCATAGCTACTTTATCCTCATGGGAGTACCCATTAGACTTTCTTGTTATCCACTCAAAGGATCCTACCAAAGGGAATCCCTTTATTTTGGGAAGACCTTGGTTATCCACAACCAATGCATGTATTGTTTGTAGATATGGAGAAATGACCATCTCAAATGGACTCTCTATACAAAAGCTCACCATGTATCCACCAACTCAACCTATCATGCAGAATCTATGGTGGCTTGAATGTCCATACAAGAATGAGGACTGGGAAGAGCTCGTGTTTCCAAGTGTGTAAGGTCTCTTCCCATAGAGCCTTATAAAGCACAAGCTAAAATAGAGAATGGAGAAATTATATCCTGTACAATTTAATCATCAACTTATAATCATTTATTATTCATCATAAATTAAATTTATGAACAACATGAAAATAAATTTACGTAACAACCAGATAACACAGCTACAACAGATCTGACGCACACAGATCT
>JASDQU010242342.1:52325-75193 GCA_032191745.1 Picea mariana | reverse complement strand
GCAATTTTAAGCTAGGTTTTACAAATGATTAACCATACCCCTTAGATTTGATAGTGGTTTCATTCGATGGGTTAAGACTGAACTTCAAATTGATGCAGAAGACGAGGGTTTCAATAATTTTGGAATAGAGGGTTCGCAGCGTGCGCTAGTGATGCAGAGTCAGAGCAACTAGTTTGCAGTGCTGAGATGTTCAGTGGGACAAATGACTTATTTGCAAAGGAAAATATACAGTGAGGTTAAGTTTACAGTCTAGACTGGTAGGGAAAATTCAGGGCACCATAGAAATTCATTTGAAAGTTTGTAGCAAATGAATTTGAACAGTTCGCAGCGCCAAGTTCAAAATCAAATAGTGAACTTCAAGGAAATTGTTAGACATCGTGTGACAAAATCCTTGAAAATCTAATTAAATGAAGGTGTTGAAAATCATAAAATCCCCTTGACACGTTTCTTATTGCAATAATGAAAGATGAGTAAATGAGGTACTCATAAGTACGCTGTGAACTTTCCTGTTGAGTTGGCAACAAATAAACCTGACATTTGACTCAAAATAAAACAAAACCAAGGTGTTTTTTACCCCCTTCGCATTCTATGTGCTAATGAGGGATGAAGACCTCCCTGTGAGGCTCCAAGAACATGCAGTTTCAGTGCCTTATCCATTGGGATATGGAGTCCTTCGCCTCCTTCCAAATTTATGTAACTTATTCAAATCCCGAAAACACATTGTTGAAAACAAAGCTCACATTGCAATCCAAATGCAAATTGAAGGTTGCATCCAAACTGAAAACCAAATGCTTGCATGGCAAGCTTATTTATATACATTCCTACTTCTAACTGCTAAAAAACTGAACCTTCAAATATATACAAATTTCCTCAGTAACCATACAAATAACTTTGTGACTGGATGATCTTCATCCTCATCTCAGTAACTAAGCACTACGTAACAATAGAGACATAATGACTGCCACACATACTTCCTTGAAAAATCATACTTACAATCCAAGAACTTTGTTCTTATGATGACAACAACTGAAAATCTATTGCTACAAAACATCTCCATATAAATAGCAACAAGATCTTGAAATCCCTACAAAACTTGTTGTGGCTCATCAATTAATTCCTTCTTGGTTGCTTCAAGCATGGGCTAGCTTGAACATTGTTGCAATATATTTCCACTCTTTTCACCAATTTCCAGTGAATATGGGTGAATATGAAATGGGATCTCAATATCTATAGTTGTGACTAGCTCATTTTTACATTCGTAATAATCAAGTTGAAAATGAGAGTTGTCAACAAGTAGTGTATCGAAGACATGTCTATCTGCTTCTAGTCCATTTTCTTGTGAAGGCATATCATAATGAAGATCATTCAAAACCTCTTGATCATCATGAAAAGTACTTTCTTCTCTAGAAAATTCTTCATCACAAGTATGTTTTTTGTGACAAGCAAAGTCTTTACAAAGTAAATAAAACTCATCACAACATTTTTCATAAAGATGTTCAGCAGAAAAATACTCCTTACAAAACAAATTAAAAGCAGCATGAAAACCTGTCAAAGAGTTGATATTAGCAACTGGAATAGATCGACACCAGTCACGAGCTATTTCCTCTAATGAGTACCTGAAAAGATTGATCTGAACATCCTCATGCACGATCATAAGTCGATGAATAAAATCATGGAAATCTATCAAGTGTTCAGCTGGTACTTCCCAATTTTCTCCTCTAAATACGGGAAGGCAACCTTCCCATTCATCTCTACTAGGCACTGGATTTGGAAAACCGACTATCTTTGAAAAATCACATAAAGCATACCTCTGAGCTAGGATCTTGTCCATTTCAAAACAGTGCAGTCACCAATAGATCTTTGAAAAGTGGAGTCGCCATGGTGAAAGATAAGCAGTCTAAAAGTGTCTAGCTTCAGTTCACCATCCAAAGCTTGATCTAATCATCATAGTTCATCCAGGGAAGGTGTCTTCATTGTCGTCCCTGGCAGTGGCGCCAAAAATGTTAGCACTAGAAGTCACACCTAGATTGTTGTAGGTGTAATCCTAGTACCCATTAGGATATAAATGGATTGAATGGTTTGAGTAGGTGGATCAGCAAGACTGGTAAAGAAAGGGAGAAGGCAACAAATTGTCTGCAAAGGCATTCCATTGGGCATGGAGTCATAACATCCTACGGATCAAAGGCAATCAAACTGTATACCAAACAAAGGGGATATATAATGATGAGTAGAAGCATAATGAATATGACAAAAGGAAGAACATCCATTGTACAGAGATCCTTTCTGCAAACAAATTAAAGATTGCTTAAACAATAAACAATGATTTAATGGGCAAGCTACAACAGATTCTCTGTTGTTCATGAATCCATCAATCAATGGAAGTTATGATCCTCAAAACCTACAATATATTCAAGCAAGAAGATAACAAAGAAATGGGAAAACAAAGAAGAAAACTTCATAACAGCTCTCATGAATCTTTAATGGCAAAAAATGTCATTACAAACAGGCCCTTGAGCTTACAAATGAGCAACTAAATTGCTCCTCCAACTCTCTCCTCTCTTGGCTCTTGAATCCAACCCTTTCCTTATCAAAATCCACTTCATATATAGTGAATGATCTCTCTCTACCCTAAGAAGATCGAAACCAAGGAGCTACATAGGATCCTCCTCCATTTAGGAGTCTTGTTACAAAAGATTCCAACAAAAACCTAACAAATTCCTATTTTGGGGGATCTTGTCTATTGAAATAAATGTCTTTTGAAATAGGTCATGTTGCTTCATCTAAAGATGGAACACATGTCCCTCATGTCCAACTAACTCCTAGGAAACCATTCGAACCTTCCCTAACAACTGGCAGCCCTCCCATAGCTCGAATTTGTCAGACTGTTAGAGTTTGCAGCGCCTTTGACAACATGCGTTGCGAACTTTCTTGTAGGTGATGATTTTGACTTTTCTCCCAAAATGTGAATTGGGTCGAGATGATTTTTTTTCATCAAGTCAAAAACATCATGGTTTTTCTCCACACCAAATTTTAGAGGAACCCAGATGGGAATTAAAAATTTAATAGCAAAACAATCCTCTAGTGTGTGCTAATTGCTTACAAACTGTCATAAATTACTAGTTCATAGCGCTAGTGAGTTCGGGCACTGTGAACTTTCTTGTAGCAGCTTGTTTCACTTTGCCAATGATTTACCATATCAAAACTCACACAAGGTGTCCTGATATGCTGCAAAACTTCATTACCTTGATATGTCACTGGAGGAAAACACCAAAATTTGTTAATTATGGTTTAAAACTCATAGCCATCACAAAAAACGTTGTAAAAATGCATGAAACAGAAACTTTGAACAAAATTGATGTTGTTTTTGGGAAGATCAATGTCTTTATCTTATAGTTTTTTAGCTTCTTCTGATAGCCACCTTGGCAAACATGTCTAATCATTACTTGGCTGCTTTCTATAATTCGTTATGACAACTAGGTGTGTGAAAACGGAGTACACAAGAATTTAAGGTTTTAATGACAATATTGTCTTCTTAAAGCTCACCTTGTGAAAAAAATTATACACATCAAGGTATGAGATGGAGCACACTTCAAACAAGAGGGATACTGGATCAACCACTAAGATTTGAAATGAAAGGAAGACAGGTGAGAATCCTTTGCTAAAATAGAGTATCAACAACATAAATATCAGTTTGCAGGACCAATGATGTATGCAATTTTAAGCTAGGTTCTACAAATGATCAACCATACACCTCAGATTTGATAGTGGTTTCATTCAATGGGTTAAGACTAAACTTCAAATTGATGCAGAAGATGAGGGTTTCAACAATTATAGAACAAAGGGCTCATAGCGCATAGTTCGCAACGTGCACTAGTGATGCAGAGTCAGAGCAACTAATTCGCAGCACTGAGATGTTCAGTGGGACAGATGACTTACTTGCAGAGGAAAAGATACAGTGAGGTCAAGGTTACAGTCTGGACTGGTAGGTAGAATTTAGGGCGCCATATAAATTCATTTGAAAGTTTGCAGCAAATGAATTTGAACAGTTCACAGCGCCAATTTGCAGCGCTAGTTCGCAGCGCCAAGTTTGCAACGCCAAGTTCAAAATCAAATAGTGAAATTCAAGGAAATTGTTAGACATCGTGTGACAAAATCCTTGAAAATTTAAGTAAATGAAGGCGCTGAAAATCATAAGATCCCCTTAACATTTTTCTTAGTTGCAATAATGAAAGATGAGTGCATGAGGTACTCATAAGTACGTTGTAAACTTTCTTGTTGAGTTGGCAGCAAATAAACCTGACCTTTGACTCAAATAAAACAAAACCGAGGTGTTTTTGAGCCCCTTCACATTCTATGTGCTAACATGACCCACACTCATTTGAAGAAGATCTTGGTAGTATCTGCCACTATGATGCTCTTCTCGCAAGTTGTGAGAATGGCCATCTTTGAAAACTGATCAACCACCACAAATACAAAATCACTACTTTGCTTGGTGGATGGAAGGCCAGACATGTAATCCATCGAGATGGATTCCCAAGGCCTCTCGGGAGTAGGAAGAGGGGTGTATAATCCTTGATTCTTGATGGTTGGCTTGCCAATGGTATAGGCACTGCAAGATCTGGTATACTTGCTGACGTCCTATCGAAGTTTTGGCCAATAAAAATGTTTTTGTAGGATGACCACAATTTTCTCGACGCTAAAATGTCCTGCCATCCGACTATAGTGAGTCTCCCAAATCAACTTTGCACACTCGCTTGCAGGAACACAGAGGTAGCCCAGATGGCATAACAATCCATCCTGAATGTGAAAATCAGTGACATTCACGTCTATACCCACGAGATGATAGGTGGTGGTGAAGTCAAGATCTTGTTAATAAAGTTGGGGCCACTTAGATGCCTCATGCCCACGGGAATGGAGCACGGTGGTGAGTGCATCCATGGGAGGTCCAATGAGGTAGTCAACGACACGATTTGTGCTCCATGTCTTATACTTGATGTTGAGATGGAACTGCTGCAGGTATGTGGACCACTTCTGATGGCAGTCGTTTTGCAACTTCGATTGTGTTTGTATGAACTGCAGAGGTTTGGGATCAATGTGGATGATTGTCTCCTTTCCCAGAATGTAATGGTTCTATTGACGACTGACTTGTACATTGGAATACATTTCCTTGTCATAGGTGGGGTATTTTCGAATAGTATCTGAGAGTGTATCACTATGGTATGCTACCGGATAACCGTGTTGAGTGAGAACTGCGCCTACAACATAGTCAGATGCATCGGTCTCAATCTCGAACGGTTGTTGCAGATCAGGTAAGGAGAGTATTGGAGCTGAGCACAAGCGATGCTTCAAATCATCAAATGCTCATTGTTGTGCCTTCCCCCACGCGAACTTTGTCTTTCCACCGCCCTTGGTTACTTGATTGAGGGCCCATGCAATATGGGAGAATCCCAACATGAATCGTCGGTAGAAGTTGGCAAGTCCCAAGAAGCTCCGAAGCTCAGTCAGTGTGGTTGGGGCTATCCATTCATGAATGACATGGATCTTAGTTGGATCCACATGTACCACATGTTCATCAACAATGTAGCCCAAGTATTGGACACTGCTCATGACAAAGGATCATTTTTCCAAGTTGGCATATAGCTTGTGTTGCCGCAAAGTGCTAAAAACCTGTTGAATATGCTGCATGTGCTCCTCCCAAGTTCTGTTGAAGATGAGGATGTCATCCAAATATACCACCAAAAAAGAGTTGGTGAAGGGTCGCAATACATCATCCATCAACATCATGAAAGTTGTTGGTGCATTTGTTGTGCCAAAGGGCATGACCAACCATTCGAAGAAACCTTCTTTAGATTTGAAAGTTGTCTTCCATACATCAATCGATTCAATGGGAACCTGGTGGTAGCCAGAATTTATGTCAATCTTGCTGAAGAATTTGGCCCCCTTGAGTTGGTCAAGAAGGTCATCAATTCAAGGAATTAGGTATCGGTTCTTGACTATGATTTTGTTTAATGCTCTATAATCAATGTAGAGCTGCCAAGTCCCATGTTTCTTTTGCACCAGTACAATCGGGCTTCCGCAAGGGGAGGAGTTGGGTCTAATGTGCCCCTTTTGAAGCAACTCTTGATCTGGCGCTTGGTTTCATCATTTTCCATCAGCAAGCGACGATAAATTGGTCCATTAGGCAGAGGTGCACTAGGGGTTAGATCAATTGGATGCTTGACTTGGCAGTGCATCGGTACCCTAGTGGGTGAGAAGAAGATGTATATGTACTCTTCCACGATTCTGTCCACTTGATTCTGCTGCAAAGAGAGGTTTTGTGTAAAGGTCATGGATGTGGCGACGACCTTCTGCTTACTGTGAGCACAGATCACAAAGAAGATGAACTTCCTGGTTTGTGAAATGACCTTACTGCATTTCTTAGTAGAGATTAAAGAAATAATGGTAGGCAGTGCTACCTCTGGTATCCTATACAATTGTCTACCCAAACTAATAATAACACTGCGAGGTCTAGAATCATACACAAGATGTCACTTCCACAAATATGGTTGTCCTAAAATAACATCACAAACTTCAAGGGGAGCAATATCACACAATACCTCATCTTTGAAGGGTTTGATGTTGTAGGGCAGACGACATTGTTGGCTTATGCGAAGATCTCTTCCTTAGCAAAGTCGACTAATGGTATAGGGTTATGGGTGCGGTGTCATTGGTAGGTCCAACCACTTGACGAACTATGCTGAGATCAGGTTCTTCTGACTTTCACTATCGACAAAGAATGAAGTGGAGCCCCCTTTAACCACATCTGTGAGTGAAAGAGGTGTTCCCCTTCCTATGGTTCTTCTGGTTCGCTTAGCTGGACTTTGGTGGTAGCAACAATGGTGCTGGGTTCGGCATCGATAATCTGCTTCCCTCCTTCTGGATTTGATTTGGAGTCAGAATCTGCCTATGACTCGAAAGCTTTCAGCTCGACCACCAATGAATTCTTGGAGCGACATTCTTCGGTGTTGTGCCAATGGCTTTTATGGTATTTGTTAGCACAAAAATTTGCAATAGCAAATTTGGTCATTTCAAGGAATTGGGTATCGGTTCCTGGCTGTGATTTTGTTTAATGCTCTGTAATCAATGCAGAGCCACCAAGTCCCATGTTTCTTCTGCACCAGTACAATCGGGCTTCTGCAAGGAGAGGAGTTGGGTCTGATGTGCCCCTTTGAAGCAACTCTTGGATTTGACGCTTGATTTCATCATTTTCCATCAGCGAGCGACGATAAATTGGTCCATTAGGCAGAGGTGCACTGGGAGTTAGATCAATTGGATGCTTGACTTGGTAGTGCGTCGGTACCCCAGTGGGTGAGGAGAAGATGTCTATGTACTCTTCCACCACTTTCTTCTGTTGCAAAGAGAGGTTTTGTGTAAAGGTCATGGATGTGGCGACGACCTTCTACTTACTGTGAGTACAGATCACAAATAAGATGAACTTCATGGTCTGTGAAATGACCTTACTACATTTCTTAGCAGAGATTAAAGAAATAATGGTAGGCAGTGCTACCTCTAGTATCCTGTACAATTGTCTACCCAAACTAATAATAACATTGCGGGGTCTACAATCATACACAAGATGTCGCTTCCACAAATATGGTTGTCCTAAAATAACATCACAAACTTCAAGGGGAGCAATATCACACAATACCTCATATTTGAAGGGCTTGATGTCGTAGGGCAGACGACATTGTTGGCTGATGCGAAGATCTCTTCCTTGGTGAAGCCAGCTGATGGTATAAGGTTATGGGTGTGGTGTCATTGGCAGGTCCAACCACTTGACGAACTCTTATGAGATCAGATTCTTCTAACTTTCGCTATCGACAAAGAAATGAAGCGGAGCCCCCTTTACCCACATCTGAGTGAAAGAGGTGTTCCCCTTCCTATGGTTCTTATAGTTCGCTTGGATGGACTTTGTTGGTTCTTCTAGTTCTCTTCGCCCTTATCACATTCATACATATCATTTTTCGACAAATTTTTTGACCCCACCTGCCTCTTTTCAGTTCCCTCGTCCTCATGGCCCATACCCGTAGCCAATACTTGGAAGCTCAGTTCAATACCTTGCAATCCAGTCTCACCGAGACCCAACAAGAAGTGAAACAACTCAGTGCCAATGTTTTCACCATCAATACAACCATGCAGTCTTCAATGGAGGAAATCAAACAAGACCTGACCACCCAACTTGAATCTGTCTTTTCGACACTCTGCACCAAGCTGCATATCCCTACAGATAACCCTTCCTCTAACTCACCTCCACATACTAAAGTTGAGCATTCCTCTTATTCCTATAACTTTCAGCACCATCACTTTCAACGTGACCTACACCTTCTGTGGGTGGATGTGACCAAATTTGATGGCTTGGACTCCACTGGTTGGGTAACCCAAATGGAACATTATTTCTCTTTATACGGCATTACAGATGACTTGGCCAAACTTTGGTATGGTGTTCTATATCTAGATCAAGAAAGTTGGCAATGGAGAAAAACTTCACGTCAAGGTAATATTGCTTGGACACACTTTGTGGCAGATCTTTATGAATGCTTTGAAACTGACACCATCCATTTGGGTCATTTGACAAAGTTGAAACAATCAGGAACAATGGAAGACTTTATAGCTACCTTTGAGCGCATGGCCTTTCGGACAGAGGGCATGTCTGATGCCTTTTTTCGAGAGTGTTTTATCAGTGGCCTCAAGGATGATATTCAGGCCCATGTCCTCATGGCTCGGCCTTAGAGTTGGGTGGAGGTACTAAAAGAGCTAAAGAAGCACAACAAGTTGTATCTTCTAAAAAACGGAAACCCTCCTTTATCCCTCACACTAAACCAACAAATCCCACTACTCCCTCCGCTCCACTAAGGATCCAAAAATTGACCAGGGCTGAAATGGTTGAACACCAACTTAAAGGCCTTTGTTATAATTGTGATGACAAATATTTCCCGGCCCACAAGTGTAAGGAACAAAAGCTTTTTATGGCCATCTTCGAGGATATTTCAGAAGAGGATGTTGAAACTCCCCTTGTGTCTGAGTCACCTGAAACCCCGGACATAACCCCTCCCTAAGACCCTCTCGAAGTAGAACCGGTCATTTCCCTCAATGCTCTTACTGGCTTCTCCGCTCCCTAAACCCTCAAGCTAATCGGTTACATCAAGTATCAGAAGGCCATCATTCTGGTTGATAATGGAAGCACCCATAATTTTATTCATCGCTGCATTGCCCAAGAAACTCATTACTACATCCATGCCATCAATAATTTCCAAATCATGATTGCCAATGGTGGCTCCATGAAATGTGGAGGGCATTGTGAAAATGTGCGTGTCCAAATTGGTGACGACCACCTAAAATATCATATGTTTGCTATCGACATGGGTGGTTGTGACATTGTGTTGGGTGCAGACTGGCTAAGGACTTTGGGTCCCATTCTCATGGATTTTAATGAATTAACCTTGCAATTCGACCACGAGGGCCACCANTTCATCGCTGCATTGCCCAAGAAACTCATTACTACATCCATGCCATCAATAATTTCCAAATCATGATTGCCAATGGTGGCTCCATGAAATGTGGAGGGCATTGTGAAAATGTGCGTCTCCAAATTGGTGATGACCACCTAAAATATCATATGTTTGCTATCGACATGGGTGGTTGTGACATTGTGTTAGGTGCAGACTGGCTAAGGACTTTGGGTCCCATTCTCATGGATTTTAATGAATTAACCTTGCAATTCGACCACGAGGGCCACCAATATAAGTTCCAAGGCATCACCGTTGGTTTACCTGAGATCATTAGTTCCCATCGCATGGAAAAGCTGCTCAAAAAAGGTCATTCTGGTGTTATTGCCCAACTCCATGCCATACAAGCAACAGAGACACCCTCGGTGCCGCAAGACCTCCAAGCCATCCTTTCTAAACATCAAGTGGTATTTTCCACTCCCTGGGGACTCCCTCCTTCCCGTGGTGTTCATGATCATTCCATTCCTCTTGTACCCAGAAGCCTTCCTCCCAATATCAGTCTGTATCGTCACCCCTTTTCCCAAAAAAATGAAATTGAGAAAATGGTCCAGGAACTCCTTAATGCAGGCGTTATCCGGCCTAGTATGAGCCCTTACTCTTCTCCTATGGTCATGGTCCTGAAGAAAGAAGGTTCTTGGCGAATGTGTCCTGACTTTCGTGCCCTCAACAAACTTACCATTAAAGACAAATTTTCTCATTCGATGGGTTAAGACTAAACTTCAAATTGATGCAGAAGATGAGGGTTTTAACAATTATGGAACAAAGGGTTCATAGCGCATAGTTCGTAACGTGCACTAGTGATGCAAATTCAGAGCAACTAATTCGCAGTGGTGAGATGTTCAGTGGGACATATGACTTATTTGCAGAAGAAAAGATATAGTGAGGTCAAGGTTACAGTCTAGACTGGTAGGCAGAATTTAGGGTGCCATATAAATGCATTTGAAACTTTGCATCAAATGAATTTGAATAGTTCGCAGCACCAATTTGCAGCGCTAGTTCGCAACGCCAAGTTCAAAATCAAATAGTGAATTTCAAGGAAATTGTTAGACATCGTGTGACAAAATCTTTGAAAATTTAATTAAATTAAGGCGCTAAAAATCATAAGATCCCCTTGACATGTTTCTTAGTTGCAATAATGAAAGATGAGTGCATGAGGTACTCATAAGTATGTTGTAAACTTTCTTGTTGAGTTAGCAACAAATAAACCTGACCTTTGACTCAAATAAAACAAAACCAAGGTGTTTTTGACCCCCTTCACATTCTATGTGCTAACATGACCCACACTCATTTGAAGAAGAGCTTGGTAGTATCTGCCACTGTGATGCTCTTCTCGCAAGTTGGGAGAATGGCCATCTTTGAAAACCGATCAACCACTACAAATACAGAATCATTACCTTGCTTGTTGGACAGAAGGCCAGACATGTAATCCATCGAGATGGATTCCCAAGGCCTCTCAGGAGTAGGAAGACGGGTGTATAAACCTTGATTCTTGATGGTTGGCTTGCCAATGGCACATGCACTGGAAGATCTGATATACTTGTTGACATCCTATCGAAGTTTTGGCCAATAAAAATGTTTTTGTAAAACGACCACAATTTTCTCCACGCCAAAATGTCCTGCCATCCGACTATATTGAGTCTCCCAAATCAACTTTGCACACTCGCTTGTAGGAACATAGAGGTGGCCCAGATGGCATAACAATCCGTCCTAAATGTGAAAATCAGTGACATTCGTGCCTATACCCATGAGATGATAGGTGATGGTGAAGTCAGGGTCTTGTTGATAAAATTGGGGCCACTCAGATGCCTCATGCCCACAGGAATGGAACATGGTGGTGAGTGCATCCATGGGAGGTCGATTGAGGCAGTCAATGACACGATTTGTGCTTCATTTCTTATACTTGATGTTGAGATGGAACTGTTGCAGGTATGTGGACCACTTCTGATGGCGGTCGTTCTGCAACTTCGCTTGTGTTTGTATGAACTGCAGAGGTTTGGGATCAGTGTGGATGATTGTCTCCTTTCCCAGAATGTAATGTTTCCATTGATGACTGACTTGTACATTGGAATACATTTCCTTGTCATAGGTGGGGTATTTTCGGACAATATCTGAGAGTGTATCACTATGATATGCTACCGAATAACCATGCTGAGTGAGAATTGCGCCTACAACATAGTCGGATGCATCAGTCTCAATCTCGAACGGTTGTTGCAGATCGGGTAAGGAGAGTACTGGAGTTGAGCACAAGCGATGCTTCAGATAATCAAATGCTTGTTGTTGTGCCTTCCCCCACGTAAAATTTGTCTTTCCACCGCCCTTGGTTACTTGGTTGAGGGCCCATGCAATATGGGAGAATCCCAACATGAACCGTCGATAGAAGTTGGCAAGTCCCAAGAAGCTTTGAAGCTCAGTCAGTGTGGTTGGGGCTATCTAGTCACGGATGACATGGATCTTATTTGGATCCACATGTACCCCATGTTCATCAACAATGTAGCCCAAGTATTGGACCATGTTCATGCCAAAGGAGCATTTTTCCAAGTTGGCATATAGCTTGTGCTGCCGCAAAGTGCTCAAAACCTGTTGAATATGCTGCATGTGCTCCTCTCAAGTTTTGTTGAAGATGAGGATGTCATCCAGATATACCACCACAAAAGAGTTGGTGAAGGGTCGCAATACATCATCCATCAACATCATGAAAGTTGTTGGTGCATTTGTTATGCCAAAGGGCATGACCAACCATTCAAAGAGACCTTATTTAGATTTGAAAGTTGTCTTCCATACATCAGTCGGTTCGATGGGAACCTAGTGGTAGCGAGACTTTATGTCAATCTTGCTGAAGAACTTGGCCCCCTTGAGTTGGTCAAGAAGGTCATCAATTTACGGAATTGGGTATCGGTTCCTGACTATGATTTTGTTTAATGCTCTGTAAACAATGCAGAGCCACCAAGTCCCATCTTTCTTTTGCATTAGTACAATCGGGCTTCCGCAAGGGGAGGAGTTAGATCTTATGTGCCCTTTTTGAAGCAACTCTTGGATTTGACGCTTGATTTCATCATTTTCCATTAACAAGGGACAATAAATTGGTCCATTAGGCAGAGGTGCACTAGAGTTAGATCAATTGGATGCTTGACTTGGTAGTGCGTCGGTACCCCAGTGGGTGAGAAGAAGATGTCTATGTACTCTTCCACGATTCTGTCCACTTGACTCTGCTACAAAGAGAGGTTTATTGTAAAGGTCATGGATGTGGTGATGACCTTCTGCTTAATGTGATCACAGATCATAAAGAAGATGAACTTTCCGGTCTGTGAAATGACCTTACTGCATTTCTTAGCTAAGATTAAAGAAATAATGGTAGGCAATGCTACCTCTGGTATCCTGTACAATTGTCTACCCAAAATAATAATGACACTGCAAGGTTTAGAATCATACACAAGATGTCGCTTCCACTAATACGGTTGTCCTAAAAGAACATCACAAACTTCAAGGGGAGAAATATCACACAATACCTCATCTTTGAAGGGCTTGATTTCATAGGGAAGACGACATTGTTTGCTGACGCGAAGATCTCTTCTTTGGCGAAACCGATAGATGGTATACGGTTATGGGTGTGGTGTCATTGGCAGGTCCAACCACTTGACAAACTATGATGAGATCAGGTTCTTCCGACTTCTTCTATCGACAAAGAAATGAAGTGGAGCCCCTTTTACCCACATCTGTGAGTGAAAGAGGCGTTCCCCTTCCTATGGTTCTTCTGGTTCGCTTGGCTGGACTTTGGTGGCAGCGACAATGGTGCTAGGTTTGGCATCGATAATCTGCTTCCCTCCTTCTGGATTTGATTCGGAGTCAGAATCTACCTATGACTCGAAAGCTTTCAACTCGACTGCCAATGAATGCTTGAAGCGACATTCTTCGGTGTTGTGCCAATGGCTTTTATGGTATTTGTTAGCACAAAAAATTGCAATAACAAATTTGGTCATTTCGGGGAATTGGGTATTGGTTCCTAACTGTGATTTTTTTTAATGCTCTACAATCAATGTAGAGCCACCAAGTCCCATCTTTCTTCTGCTCCAGTACAATCGGGCTTCTGCAAGGGGAGGAGTTGTGTCTGATGTGCCCCTTTTGAAGCAGCTCTTGGATCTGACGCTTGATTTCATCATTTTCCATCAGCGAGTGACGATAAATTGGTCCATTAGGCAGAGGTGCACTAGGGGTTAGATCAATTGGATGCTTGACTTGGTAATGCGTCGGTACCCCAGTGGGTGAGGAGAAGATGTTTATGTACTCTTACACGATTTTGTCCACTTGCTTCTATTGCAAAGAGAGGTTTTATGTAAAGGTCATGGATGTGGTGACGACCTTCTGCTTACTGTGAGCACAGATCACAAAGAAGACGAACTTCTCGGTCTGTGAAATGACCTTACTGCATTTCTTAGCAGAGATTAAATAAATAATGGTAGGCAGTGCTACCTCTAGTATCATGTACAATTGTCTACCCAAACTAATAATGACACTGCGGGGTCTAGAATCATACACAAGATGTTGCTTCCACAAATATGGTTGTCCTAAAATAACATCACAAACTTCAAGGGGAGAAATATCACATAATACCTCATCTTTGAAGGGCTTGATGTCGTAGGGAAAATGACATTGTTGGCTAATGCAAAGATCTCTTCCTTGGCGAAGCCAGCTGATGGTATAGGGTTATGGGTGCGGTGTCATTGGCAGGTCCAACCACTTGATGAACTCTTATGAGATCAGGTTCTTCTGACTTTCTCTATCGACAAAGAAATGAAGTGGAGCCCCCTTTACACACATCTTTGAGTGAAAGAGGTGTTCCCCTTCCTATGGTTCTTCTGGTTTGCTTGGATGGACTTTGGTGGTAGCGACAGTGGCGCTGGGTTCGACATCGATAATCCACTTCCCTCCTTCTGGATTTGATTCGGAGTCAGAATTTGCCTATGACTCATAAGATTTCAGCTTGGCTACCAATGACTACTTGGAGCAACATTCTTTGGTGTTGTGCCAGTGGATTTTATGGTATTTGTTAGCACAGAAATTTGCAATAGCAAATTTGTCATTTCGCAGCACCGATGAATCATGAGATTTCGTAGTGCATCTTCCCTCAATACTATTATTGCATTTATGAAGCTGGTGTCAGTCGATCTCATTGTTTTCAGCATCCATGTTTTAAAAGGAAATAATTGAGATTTGGTCATTACAGGTGTCTAACTGTTTTATCAAATATTTGAATTCTACTCCTAGTTCGAACAGGCACTGCAGAATGTGCAATAGATTGGATGGCAGAGGGAAATTGGAGATGATGATGATCCATTTTTTGATGGTGATTAGTTTTTGCAAACTTGAAGTGTTAAGGAAATATTCTAATTGCACCTACTCGAGGCATCTATAATCTCATAATCCATCGACTAATATTTTTTGTGTTTTTGAAGAGTTGTTCCATCACACAGAAAAACATAGAGATTTCGTAGCACCCGACGCTACAGAATCATCTACACAGATTGTTATGTAGTTGCGCTACCAAAGGCGCTATGGAATCACATATCCAGACACAGAAAAGGTGCTATGAAATCACCTAGCCAGACACAGAAAAGGCGCTACGGAATTTGCGAAGCAGTTTTATAGGAGGGCGCTACGGAATTTCCCGTAGCGGCTACTGTTACAAATTTGATCATAAAACCAAAACGACAAAGTGGGTTTCTTTGAAATTTTTTGTGGAGGAAGATGATATCCATGTTGAATTGCTAACCAAATTTCAGCCTAGCCCAGTTTGGAATTTGAGAGAAAAATAAAACACCAGTGCATTGCGAAATGTGCTGCAGATTCTCTGTTTTGCATAGCTGATTGGATATTCGCCCTGTTGGGAAGTTTCCAGCTGTCAAGGAGAGTTCAAATGGCTTCTCATGGATCAGTTAGATGTCAAGGAACACTTGTACCTAAGTTTTATCTCCATTAAAGACCTCATGCAGTGAGGTGGAAACAATTTATTAATGAGTTCCAACAATTTCCTTAAAATTAGTAGTTTGTTGGATTTTTGTCTCTTTGATTGTTGCCACCTATCTCCAAGGCTTAGAATCCAATGAAAGAGATGGGATTCGAACTCCTAAGGATATTTGGATGTTATTTTCTATTTAAGAGAGGAGGGAGCTCTTGGAGAAGTGTTGGATTCATAAGCCAAGAGAGGCTAGAGAGAGTGGGAGCAGTTTTAGTTGCTCATTTGTAAGCATGAGGGAATGTGTTGTAGGCATTTCTTCCATTAGAGATTCATTAGAGTTGTTTATTAGACTTTGCGTTCTTTATTATCACTTTTTCTTGTCATCTTGCTTGAATGGAATTGCAAGCATTGAAGATAAATGGTTGTTCATGAGGCAGGAGATTCATGAGCTGCAAATGATTTGTAGTAATTGCCTCCTTCCATGATCTATGTTCTAGTAATTTCTTAAGTCATTTTTGCAGAGAGGATATTTGCTTGATGTTATTCTTATTTTTGTTATCTTTCTTATACCTCCATCCATCAGTATATCCCTTTTGGTCTGGTATGAGCTTGAGTGCCTTTGATCCGTAGGATGTGTTGACTCCATGCCCAATGGAATGCTTCTGCTAACAGTTTGTTGCCCTCTCCCTTTCTTTCTCTTCCTTGTTGATCCACCCTTTTAAAATTGATTTAATTTTCCAGGTTCGAATGGTTGATGTAAAAGACCTTTTTAGTGATGTTAATGAAACAAAGCCTACTCTGGTTTTGATGTATCAAATTTGATGAAGTCTTGTTTAATGGAAGTTAGCTTTCTTTTTGCCATCTTAATCTCTCTCACTTTGAAATTTTATTGTCATTGAAGGATTCAAATGATGTTTTGTAGTTGTATGATAATGGATGTTTGATTGTTATACTGTTATATCTTTCTCAGAGTTTTGTTTGCTTGGATTTAAGAAGTTCTTGTATCTGAAGCATTTCTCTTCTTTGTCTACTGGCATAACCTGAAGCTAGTGGTAGATTCACTTCATTTTCTTTCTAAGTCTTCCTCCTATACACACTAATCCTCAAAACCCTGACCTAAGTTAAAACAAGACCTCTTTTGTTGATGCACTTCATCTAGAATTTCCTGTGTTTTGACATTGATTAACCGAGTTTTATCCATTTGACACCACATTTAAGACTTATCTCATAAAAAATTTAATGGGTACTGGGCTTATGCTCTAGCAGTCTGAGGGTGATTCTCAGTGCTAACAGTATTCACGCCACTTTCCCATGTCCTTCTTTGATTTCTCATTACCCTTCTTGTGTTGCGGCTTGGACAGGTTGTCCTGAGAGTGGTCATCTTTGCTTTGTCCCTTATTTTGTGGATTGGGGCCGCCTTTTCCATGCTTCAACTGTGAAGTGTTTTCAGATCTAGACTCTCGCCTCTTCTGCTTAAATTTATGCTCAATCTTGACAACATATCTATAAGACGTACCCAATGATGTAATGTCCATAAACTCCATTTCTGCTTGAATGTATCTATGCAGACAGATGCAGTATTTGAGCACCAGATGTCGTTCAGAGTCTTTGATACCCAATTTGGTGCGCAAAGTATGGAAAATATTGGTGAAATCTAGTACTGTCTGGTCCCTTTCCTGTCGCAGGGTGGTCCATCTTGTGTACTAGTCCTCGTAGCTTCCAACATGGTAGTATTGTTCTTTAATGGAATCCCTGAAGAAATCTCATGTGGGGGCGACCACAAATATTGCAGATTCCTCTATGGCCCTTCGCTAAGAGTAAGTATCCCACCAGACCTTAACATGGGGAACAACCTTGAGGAGTGAAAAAGTAATCTTTTCCCTATCAGAAAAATTGTGGACCAAAAAATACCCTTCAAGCAGATTCAACCATTTATCTACAACATCTACATCTACCATTCATTCAAATAATGGAATATAAAAAATTACTTGTACCTTGAAGGGGGTAACATGGCCGCTTGATGAAGATGCATCTCATGTGGGCAGTCGTCAAAGGATCTGTGCAAAGTTGTCCATCATTTCGTTCATTTGTTGTGTAAGGGCTTCCTCGAGCAACAGTTTAAAAGGATCTCATGCTCCATCATCTTTCTTCTCGTCCCCCGTGAGTTGTGATCGGGTTTGATGCAACTAATTTTGCAAAGGATCGACTAGTTCGAGTCCCAACTTCTTATACCCAGATCTTGTCGGGAACATGCACGAAGAAAAATAAATGAAGAGAAAACCACTTTGATACCACTGATCCGAATTTATGAGCAGAACGAAATAAAGAACATAATGAATACAATAAAATAGAGATATTGAGAACAACAACAGAGATCCAGTGAACAATAACTTCTATTGAATAAATAAAATAGGATGAAACTATAAAACTGCAGAACTGAAACAACTTGCTCGAATGGTGGTAGTTATCTCTAAGAAGAGATGTGGCTACTACGTGCATCCATCTAAGTAGAATGATTACAATGAGGCTCCAGAGGCCTTTTTAACATTACTCATGAATGCTAAAACCCTAGACATCCAAAAACCTAACCCTAGGAGATGAAACACCAAAAGTTATGTGGGCCTCGATGGGTAAGTTGGTACCTCAACTTCCCGGGGTCGTAACTTTTGCATATGGCCTCAGTTTTAGGTGCGTGATAGCCTGTTAGAAAGGTCTTTTCGATAACTACACATTATGTTGTCAAACTCTGACTCCGTCTACAGTTTGATTGTGGCAAGCAAAAAAAACATTATTTAGGGCCCCAAAATGGCCCTAGAAGTACATAAAGATGTACTGACATGAAAACTTTCAAAATAAACCATTTGGATTAGGTGGGTGACCACCAATATCCACCTGGAAGTTGTGTAGGGATTTAGACAACTCCAAAAGTGTAGAACCCACAATTACAAAGGATACAGAAGAACGTGTTGAACTAAAAAACTGTCAAAAGGAGCCAGTTGGAATAGGTGGGTGGCCACCAATATCCACCTAGATCATCATATCCTGTCTCGAGGGTGGCCAACTGCAAGGATAAACAAAGACAGTTGTGCCTATGGTTGGGTGGAAAGTGGCACACCCTTTAGCAGTTGCCAACACTTTCTAGCTTTTAGATAAGTATTTTTGTGTTTAATTTTCTTCAATTGTTAAATTCAACAATATTGCAAAATGTGTTCCGAGTGGCGTGAATTTAGTTTCTTGTTAAATGATGGCTTGAGAAACTTACATGTTCAGGAGAGTGTTACAACTGAAAAGTTAGCTTTCATATAAGTATTTATATGTTTAATTTTCTGCAATTGTTAAGTTCAACAATATTGCAAAATGTGTTCTGAGTCGTGTGAATTCAGTTTCATGTTAAATGATGGATTGAGAAATATACATGTTCAAGAGAGTGTTACAACTGAAAAGTTAGCTTTTAGATAAGTATTTATGTATGTAATTTCTACAAATGTTAAATTCAATAATAATGCAAAAATGTGTTCTAAGTGGTGTGAATTCAGTCTCTTGTTAAATGATAGCTTGAGAAATTTATATGTTCAAGGGAGTGTTATGGCTTAAAAGTATTGTGTTGATAACTTTGCTTATTGACTACACTTTTATTAAATTGATATCAAAATGCTAGAATAGGTTGGTTGCCATTTTTGTGCCAGCACAAGATTTTCTTACTAAGCACTCTCAGCTTACCTGTAGGATAATAAGAATCCAAGTGTTAGCAATATAGACCATGCTAGTATTGTCTTCACAGAACAACCTGAAAATAGGGAAATGTAATTGTTGTTAGAAACCTAAAGAAAGGCCAGATGACCTTGGCCACTTTGCTAACCTGGGAAAATTTGTTAAGCCTAGAGTTAGAGAGAATTGCGGACCTCTGTTTGGCCTTAGAAGGATAGGGCAAACATTGAAAAGAAGGATTTTTTTTTTTAAATAGGTATTAAGAAAAGAATGGGAAATAAATTTGCAATTTCCTAATTGAAATAAAAATACAAAAGCTCATGGATTTTCTTTGGGTAATTATAAGCATTTCTATTAAATTGTGTTTTGAAGAATTTGATAATCTGTTCAAGTAGTGAGATTGATGCTCCTTGTGCATGGTTGATTACAAAAATATGAAGAGAGTCATGGAAAATATATTTTGTTGTGTGCTTCTGATTGTCTTTGTTTTTAATGGCTGTTGTAAGTGATTATTTTTAGCTCTAAGTAAGAACAGAGTGATGGTTGGGAAATTGCAACCTATTTGCATGAATAAATCTCAAGTGTCAGTAGTGAAGACTACGCTGATATAGTCTTCACAAAGCATCTAAAGGAATAATGAAAAATTTCTATTAAATGAGTGTTGCTTCCTTTAATATTGAAGTTGTAGATCAATTCTAGGAGGTGAGATGTCGCTACTTAAGGGTCAAGCTTAAGACCTTCTTGGAAGGCTTAGTTGAGTATTAAATAATTGTGAGTGTATGGCTAAAAGCCTTTAACTTCCAACCAACATGATGAGTATGATAAGCTTGACAAGGGGGAGTCTTGAAATGAAAGATGGACCATAATTCTTGTCTTATAAGCCTAGGCTATATATTTAAAAGGAAAATATTTAACATGGGAAATATGAGAAATAAAAAGGAAAATAGGGAATTATGTGTTTTGTATTTAATTTATGTCTTATTAAGACATGGTAAGAATGGAATTCTTATATGGTTTTACTTAGTAAAACCATGTCCAAAGGTAAATATTTGAAATGGTGACTTTTCCCTAAAAAGTAGTACGAATTTGCATGATTTTAGGTGGGTAGTAAGTCCTGGTAAAATATAATTTTTACTCTGGGAAGTTTTAATCCCAAGAGATTTAATTTTTCCATAAAGAAGCTCAAATAAAAAAATGTATGAGTTTATACCTTTTATAAGGTTTCCTGAGCAAAAGTTGCATGGATAAATGACGTTGGTAACTCTTGGTAATTATTCAAAATTACCAATTAATTCTTATTAAGTCTGGATATTGAGAGGAGGAAGCCTTACATGGTAAACCATACAATTCATTCATGTTGCAACAATAGGATTTGCAACAACAGGTGTTGCAGAAGTGTTGTAGCAAACACGAGTTGCAGAGGTGTTGCAACAACGGGAGTTGCAGCAATTATTTTAGCACAATGTTGCAACAACAGGAGTTGCAACAACTGTTTCAGCACAATGTTGCAACAATTGTTCCAACATGTGTTGCAACAACTATTTCAACACAATGTTGCAACAATATGAATTTAACACTTATTCCTTATTAGCTTAAACTTGAAATATTCTTTGGTTGATGTGGATTACTTGAGGTCAAAGATGATCCTGCATCATGGAGTGACACGTGGCACTCTGAGGATGTCTATGTGGACCTTGGTGTCTTGAATTTTAAATATCCTTAATTTTCAACCCAAAATCTTGTTTGAGGCAAATTATATATCATTGGAAGGCTCTTGATGAGCATAAGACAATGAAAGCCTTTAATTGGGGTGTGAGTCTAAGGAAAATAAGTGAAAATTTGTATACCCCATCCCTTAGAAAGTACTTAGGGGTTGGGTGTCTTACAATGTCGCATGGGACTTGCACCATAAGAAGGTGAGAAAGTAAATATTGAAGAGGTCGATGGTTAGAAATCATTTTAACCCCTCGCCATGAAAAGGAAACAACCCTTGAAGGTCAGTTCTATCCTTACGTGAGTGTGTATGATGCCTTTATGCTCGTGATAACCCCATGTTGGTGTATGAT
The DNA here is from genome assembly GCA_032191745.1 of Picea mariana. Classification (NCBI taxonomy): domain Eukaryota; kingdom Viridiplantae; phylum Streptophyta; class Pinopsida; order Pinales; family Pinaceae; genus Picea; species Picea mariana. Next base: position 53,921 of record JASDQU010242342.1, on the reverse strand, counting down.
GCCTCCCCTACTCACACTTTGTTAAGGACTTATGTTTGTCACCTCATGCACTCACATCAACTCCCTATCAACTATGTCATCTTGTGCCTTCGCCAACATCATGTCAACACCACTACCTCTCTTCTCTTGCCTAAGAGTTGGTGTTATTACCCCTTCTTTGCTCTGGATAAGTCATTAGCCTCTATGATGTAGGTACCTAGATTGTTCTAGCAGACACTTACGTCATTGGATCTCACCTAAGTGTAGGTATCACTCTCTCATCTTTACTAATTGTTATTGTTGTTATTGCATCCATTCATACGTCATTGGATCTCACCTAAGTGAGTGTAGGTATCACTCTCTCATCTTTACTAATTGTTATTGTTGTTATTGCATCCATTCATACTTTACTACATGTTTTATTTTTTTATCTCATTAATATGGTAAATTGAATTTGCATATTTCTGACCTTGTAATTTAGTTATTGTATCACTCACATGATAGTTAGATCTATGACCCATTATCTAGCCTTTTTCATCTTTGTAATTCATTTTCTATCATTCTTACATAGTAGTTAAGCTTGCTTGTTTCCCTATATTGACATTCCTACTTGACATGCATCTCTTACTTGTTGATCTTTCTTTCTCTTTTGTTTGGTGCTTGCCTGACATCATAATAGTCCACGAGTTACCCTTATAGCTTAGCCTTGCACCAATGCTTGGGGCATGCTAACATTCACATGTACAACAAGATATCATGGCATGCCTAGTGAAGGATTCCCTTGTGACATCAAGGCATTCATTCATGCTATAATGGCCCCTCAATTACTCCCATCCACATGCTTGCTTCTCTTTTTCCTTGCAACTCACTATTATTATTGTTTTATGGATAACAACTCTTGTAAGGAGAACAAACTGTAGTGTATGAGATTCACACTTGGGTACTCACATGCACCTACCCATTGGGAGATGACTTATGTGGTCCACTCTTATGCTTATTTACAAGCGACCTGCCTAATGATGATACAATACCTCTCAATCACTACTTTTATGTGATAGACCACATTTATGGAGTCTCCTCACCTTGGCCAAGATGTGAGACCTGTCTAAGATGTTTAGCGCTTAGGTGGGTTTTATAGGTGTCTTCCCCCATTAGTTTGTAGCCTTTGGTCATTAGTTTGGCTTACTTTGACTCTTGAGGCATCCACTCAAGGAATTTCCTAACTTTATGGGTCTAGTTGGGGGCACAACCCCCCATGTTGGGTCCATGGTCACTTAGGATGCCTCATTTCAGGTCCACATCATACTAAACCTGATTAGGACTTGTTATTTATAGAGTTAATTTGAGTAAAAGCCCCTCAAATCCTATATGATCTCTTGGAGCAAAGCATACAATGAGTTTCCTCAGGGTACCATGACTGTGAATCTACAAATTGTGCAATAAATAATTTGTTTGGGATTAAAAACTCACAACATGAACTCAACAACCACAATATGATGGTTTTGTGTGACTCAGACCCCCCAATGGATAACCTGATGTTCTCTTACACCTTAAGATTCCCTTACCTATTTATATCAGTCAATTCCTCTTTGTAAGGTCGGTGGACTATATTGGATT
>JASDQU010242342.1:11495-26074 GCA_032191745.1 Picea mariana | reverse complement strand
TGCTTTGAAATTGATTCCCATTCATTCAATTTAAAAACATTTTGTGTGCCTTTCTCGTAGTTTCATGTTCACATTTGTCATGTTGATAATCCCTACATTTTGTCTTTAAAAAGGATATAGTACTTATAACAAATAATAGTAATATAATTACTATATGTTAGCGAAATATAGGTACAAGTGTAAATAAAAATATCTCTTTATATATAAAAGAGAGAGATTTGGTATGTACACCTAATGTAAAAACTGCTATATCGAAACATTAAAAGAGAAATACCAGATTTACACTAAAGTACACTCTAGTTTAAGCTTTTTGAATTTTATGCTCATCTTACATTATAAATATTACTCAATTCTACATCTTCGATGTATCCTGTGTTTGAGTGTATGTGTAATTGCCAAATCGGCCCAAATTAGTAATGGTGCAAAGAGGAAATACAATTATCTAAATATTCCTCCTCTTTAGTATATAAGCTATAAACTAGGTGTCATGTACATATAGCTGGCCTATACTTTTCATTTTTTGACTGTAATATTTCCAATATGGAAATATTACAATCAATGTAGTGGGATTACAACACTTAAATTGGAATCCCAAGCCATTGTGAGTAGGAGTTATCTATTTGCCACAGTCATCCAGTACTTTCTCTTGGCCCTAACTGCTATCACAAGCATAAGTAGTGCATGAGGGGCACATGTCGATGTGGAGACTCAAACTCTAGTGGGGGCAATAAGAGTGCCATGCTTTATTGTCTTGAAAAGTCCTTGTTAATAGCCTTTTTATTGGGAACTTGTCTTTCTAAGGATGGTAAACTCGTAAATAAGCTTGATCTACCCTCACACAGTTAAGTGAAGACTAGGGTTTGTTCGTACCTTGCCAATTCCATACAATAATTTGCTTAAAGGCTACATTAACAGTGTTCAATATTGTCAATAACCACATTTGACAAAGCCCATGCATGGGAGGAACATTCTCTTTGGGATTTGAATTTGGGTCATTATCTTTTGTTTTTGTTTCATTAAAGGCTCAACCTCCACAATTGCTTTGGTCTAGTCCCTTGGGCAATGATAAATAACCTGTTGTTTGCCACATGGGAAGCCCATTTACTTGTGTATGTTGTTAAAGTTTGCAGCAGAGTGAGTCATTCTCCAATACTGCCTTGTGTAGGCTGACTTGAGACTTGGAGAAGAGCCTAATTTGAGACAAGGCAAAAAGTCTTGTGAGCTTTGTATAAGCAAAAGCCAAGACAAGAGTATACTGCTGATCAGTCTTATTTGTGACAAGATTGAGTGACCTCATGTGTTGAGGTATTGCCTTGTGTAGGAAAAAGTGGTGTGTGAGGTTCTCCTAGGCCAAGCAATTGACCATGAGTGGAGAACCAGATGGTCACATCTTGAGACAACCGATCTTTTTTATACGTGAGATGCAAATGATGTATATGTGATGAGCTAGTATGATGGCACGTGAGACCATGGCTGCATTGAAAGACTTGTGATTGCTGGAAGAAAGAAGAAGAGCCGAGCCTGTAGCAAAGATGAGTTGTCAAGTCAAGTCATAAAGTCGAGTCATGCAAACTCAGTTGCAAAGCAAAGTCGAGTTGTCAAGTTGTGTCATTGCCTTGAAGAAAAGAAAAATTAAAATATAAAAAATTATATATACATTATGTGAGGAATATGAACTTGAGTAATGAATGTAATGAAAGTGATCTTGAAATGCATTTTGGTTAAGGAGAAGGTGATGGTGTCACTTGTTAATGATGGAAATATATGTACTTGTTTATGATGGAAATATATGGACTTGATTATGATGGAAATATATAGAGCGACTTTTCCATGTTGGTTTCCTTGGTGCAATGCCTAGGCTTTAAATTTGTAGTTTTGTCATTCTTAATGTTTAAATTCTGTATTGTTGTTTGCACATGATTTAATGTATATTTTGCACATGATTTGATGTATAGTTTGCATGTGATTTGATGCCACAGGTTACAGTGGAGCTAATGGTGAAAAACAACACCAACATCAGTCTACAAAATCTATAATTGCTTCAGCCCCAACTGAATACCTGGTGCCGCATGCACAATTGGAGTTCAATCATTCTATTGTATGTATTGAGGATGTTCTGTAGATATTGTGAAGAAATGAAATTTAAATTCAGATGGTTTCCAATGTTGATTTTACCATTCTGTTGATTACCATTTTGGCAGGCTTGTGCTGCATACCCATATGCTGAACCATATTTTGGAGGTATTTTGGCTGCTTATCCAGCGCAAGCTATGGTAATTATTCTTATTAATATCACACAATCCTTATTTAACATATTGATATTAATTATTCATGTTTAGTCACAATTTTGTAAAAGATCCAAGTGTCTAAGATGTTTATTCATTGCAAAAGATCCAAGTGTCTAAGATTACAAGAAAGTTCCAATAATTTCTTCTTGGTTTAATTAGTTTGGTCCTTAGCAATATCTTATGTGGTTGTAAACCTTTTGAAAATAATTGCAATTTTCAATAAATTATTTTGTCTAAAACCCTAACACGGTCTTAACTAATTTGCATTGTTTTGATTGAATTCAATATATGACATTTTATTATATATGCCTATTGTTGTTGGGTTGAAGATTATCTTGCAATATTACTTAATACTTTTATCTTCTAAATTTTTTTACTTACTGTTATATGAATTCATTAGTTTTGTTGGTTAGATGTATAGTTGTATATACATATGTGCATATATATGTTTGTAAAACAATATGTGCTATTAGCATGTTGATACTTCTTAAAGTTATAATATTAGGTTTTTAGTATTGTTTAAACAATACTAAATGGATGATATACTCCTTTAAATATAGTTGTGTGCAAATGGTCTTAGGCCCTAGAATGATTAGGGATAGCCATTATTCAACTATACATTTACAATTGTAGGAGTTTCCTTTTCTACCATGGGTTTCCATCTTCTACATAAATACTTTGTGAGTTTTGCCATTTTGCTAATAACGGTTTCCTACACCACCAATAGCATTTGTAGTGTCATCTATGTTGTGATCTTTTGTCTTTTCATAGAAACCCCTTGTAGTGTTAATCTCCGTCAATAATATTAAGGATGTTCTCTTCATTACAATGGTCTTTGGCCTTTTGCATAACTATCTTGTGAGTTTGCCTCTCTTTTGATAGTAGTTGTAAACTTCTTGCTCTAATGCCGACTTTGCCTACCCTATAATTACATTATAGGGGTCACCTTCCCATCAATATCTTAGCAACAATTTGTCTTTTGTAGCAGGTCTCCAAACCTGCATTCACCAAAAATGGTTTTTGGAAGCAAGGTTTGTTAAGAATTACTACAAAAAGAAAACTTTCCATTTGATACAATGGAAAGAAAGCTTTGCAACAATGAAATATATCGATACTCAACCTTTATATTTGGTCAATTAGCAAATATATTGATACTCAACCTTTATATTTGGTGAATTCCTAGTTCAAATTGCCACCTCTATTCAACTTATCAACATTGTTTTTTGTGAAATTTTCATTCGATGATTTTAGTTGTTCTCTTTCTTGCACATTCAAATGTATTTTGGATTAGAATGTTCGAGATGCGATGTTTTATGAATTGAACTAATTTTGTTTATTAAATTGCATTGCCTAGGAGACTCACTTTTCATCTTTTTTACCCAAGTATATCTTGGGGGAAACCTCATGGGCACTTCCCTCATTTCAAGGATGGTACCTAGGGTAAACCCTAGATTCTTCAGGGCACAAGGTTAGGTCAGCAATGCATGAATTGATCATATATAACTCATCAAAAATTGGCTCACTAAGAGAACACGTCACAAATTGAGATTTGAACTCGGGTGGGGAAGGTGACGACTTTTACTCACAAACACCCAGTTGACAAGCTCACTTTTCATCTTATGGAGGGCAATGTAGAGTTTTAGTGAGAGGATGATTCTCTAACAATTGCATCTCATGGAGACAAGATATTGTTCTATTAACTCTATCTAAAGAACATAAACTTCTTCCTTTGCTATAATTCTACATTACATTCATTTGAATTTTTTAGAGGGGATCATTATGGGATCGATTGGTGAATCATAAATCCAAAAGTGAGACTCTAAAGGAATATATTGGAAGAAATGTGTAGTTTGAGAAATATGCATGGCTTGAGAAATATTATCAAAAGAAGATCCAACAATGAAATTTGTGTTTGTTTACATGTTTGTACATTGAATTGGATTTAAGAAAGGAAAAATAGTCACCAATAAATAGATAATAAAAAGAACAAAATAGAATGATAAAAGATAAATTGATGTTCCATTGTGATTGATAGAAAGATGTAGGGGGCGAAGAGGAGGACGATCAACAAGATAAAGCTAGTGCACAATAAACAAGAATTCCTATTGGTGCCAAGTTGGTGGTAAAGAAAAAGTAACGAACCTTGAGAAAATTACCGACTTGAAATCCATGCCTAAGTTATTCAAAATCTCTGTAATTATTTTTCTCTACTAAGAAGAGACAATGAGAGAAAACAGTGGAAACAAGATCTTTTCAAAACTATGGAAAAGAGTTGCAATGACATCAAGCTTTATCCTTAACGAGGATGAAATATTGGATTCAACATCATCCTTGAGTAAAAGTACACGTGGGGTGTGATTTTGTTGATATAGGGTTTGATTTAATCCAAGGTGGTGAAAGACTATTACATTGGGGTGATTCTTATTGTTACATGGGGTTTGATTTTGTTGTTATAGGGTTTGATTTAAGCCCAAGTGGTGAAAGACTATTACATTGGGGTGATTCTTACTTTTATCTATTTCTAATAAACATAACATGAAAAAAAGAGTACCTTGCCTTAAGAAGAACATATGGACACCAACTTCTTGAAGGCAATTCCCAATACCCTAATGGCTAATAGTGGAGGTCTAACTAATATTTTGGGTAAAGGTTGAGGGATTTAAGCCCAAAATAGGAAGAAGGATAAATTGTTTTCTTGTATAGGTGATAGTGAAGAATAGTTGGAAGAAATCCCCGGAGAAAAGTTGGGGAGCAGTTTTACCCTCTCGATCCTCAAGCCAATGCTTAGATATGTAGCCACTAAGAATTTTGTGTATACTAGTGATGTTAAATGTGCAAATAAGTGTGTGACTTTCATGGAATAGACCCATTAAGAACCTTTTGAGCCACAAGCTGCAACTTGATCATTGTGGAGAAATACATTTGTCTACAAAATATTCATTAAAGGTAGTCTTCCCTAGAAATTGTTGAACACCACCAAGGCATATTTGCAAAGGGCCTATATACTCTTTGCTTTGCCCCCTTTCTCTTTATGTTTGTTAGCTTTGAGGCTAGGTCAAAACCTATTGAAACCATCCTTGCAAACAAATTGGTAAAAGGACATTTAATATGGAATCCCCTCTAGATACTTGATGACTCCACTTTAATTGTTGAAGAAAGATTAACATGAGTGGTGAGCCAAAATCTTGTTAGTGGAAAGATGTTCCAAGAAACAACTTAGGGAAACTTTGTAGAAAAATGAGGATTCATTGCTTTTCTAGGGATTTAGCCAACATTTATGTGGTTTATCCCCAAATGAGGAATGGTAATTAGACACCTAATTGTGGTTTGAATTCTTTGGTGGAACAAACTCGATGATGATTGCTTAGGAGATTGTGTTTCTCATTATGGTGTTGGGAAAGATTACAACTTAGAAAATTGGGTTGTCGTTATTTCTATTTATATTTTTAGGGTCCCTCTTGAATTCCCCCAGTTAGGAGAATGTGTTTTTACTTAATGAATGGGGAGCCGTCTTTATTAAATAAGGCCCATGTGGTAGTAGAGTGGGCCTCATTAAAGAAGGTCCACTAATTAGTGGTTGAGACCTCGTTAATGGAGGTCCATTAGGTGGCTAGGGTTTTGGTCAATTAAGAACTATACAAGTTATATAATCGGTTGTCAAGTGAATATTATTGTATTTGGAGCTTTGTTCACGATTGTTATTTCCCAATTTGGGTCAGTTTATTTGTTTTCCGTTCTATATTTCTATCTATGTTGCTTTGAATATTTCATTTCAGCTAACAAGGAACACCATAAGGGGTATTAGAGCACTCTCTTGTGCCAATGTGTGCTTTGATTTTAATGTTTTTTTAGTCTATAGATGTGGTTTGATGTCCTTAAATAACACAAAGATTGGTCATTTCGTGGGTAAACATGAGGTTGGGGAAGAATACACACAGAAAATACAAGAGCCATCACCTTGTTGGACACCCTTGTATGTTCTAACCTATGTTGGTACCCCTTCGAGTAGCATTGCATTGAACAATACTTGTATATGGATTTGTCTTCCACATACCTTCAGGTATATTGGAAGCCCCCTTGGCACATCTGAAATTAACCTTACATAATCTTGTTGGTTGTCGTGTTGCTATAGTACATTGAGAACAAGGCTTGCGGAGATCACTCTTGCGTTCCAAGGAATAGGGTATTACGACCAAGGGTACAATCTGTCCTCCTTAATGAAAGATTCRACTGAGTACTATTGTTGGAAACTCTTTGGTATATTAGTGAGCTATAACACTTGACACTCATTTGTCCTTAGGGCCTTGCAGACCCTAGCCTATCCCTACAAATTGTAGCTTTTACACCATAGGTAGCGAAATTCATATAATTTGTAATATCAAGAATTTTTAATAACAAGAATTTGGGAATTTCATTAATGGAGTAATACTTAGAAGGGAGTAATACTCCCATTGTTCAAAAAAGAAGTTTGGTGCCTATGAACACCATTGCAGGAGACGTAGTTTAGAAAACTCCTTGTGAGACGTTGATCGTTGTGGTGTCACTCTATAGTAAATATAATTTTGTGTGCATGTTGATTGGGTGGACCAGGTGGAACACCACATTCCCCTTCATGCCATAGCRGATTACTTGTTGAAACTCTGAATTGGTGTCTTCTGTTTGGATAGGGAACATTGGTGGTGGTGGCGATAAGAAAGCATATCCAAGGTTTATTACATGGAGTAGTTTGTGAAAGCCCTATTTGCTTGGTTTATTAAGGATACTAATTTTTTGGTTCAGTTTACCAAATTGCGTCAAACCGATACAWTTGAAGATTATATTGATGTTTTTGAACGTTTGTTTGTTAGAACAAAAAATTTAAYTGATTAATTTTTCAAGCAATGCTTTATAAGTGGTCTTAAGGAGGAAATCAAAGCCCAAGTGGAGATGAACCACCCTGCTACTTTGTTGGAGGGTGGACCAATTGTCCCAACTTTGCTCCTTGTCCACACCCAAATGTGGTGGCTCCTTAGGGGCTTGGTCCACCCCGCAAGGCCCACAAGTTGACATGGGCCAAAATGGCGTAATGCCAACTCAAGCGTCTTTTCTACCACTGTGATGAAAATATTCTCCAAGGCATAAATGTAAGGAACATTAATTATTTATAGTCATTTATGAGGACATTTCTAATGATGAAGTTGATGGAAAGATTTCGAAAGAAGTCACCCGCCCCATCAAGGAAGTTCCTCTTCCTAACCAATTGGGTGAAGAAGGGAAAGGAGAATGTGGTGGTTGATGCTCTCTCTAGGAAGTATGATGAGACGAGTTCCCTATTTTCCTTATCTTTCCCAGTGCCCAATTGGTTGTAGGGGGTATGTCAAAAATGGTCATTGGATGCTAAGATGATGCACATGATCCACCAAAAATAGGTTTGATCCATATGCACATCCAGGATACACCTAGTAGAAGTATGAGCTCTGCTATGAAGGGCATAGTTTTTTGCTAAGGGATTCTGCATTGAAAATTGTCGGTGGCACAATGGGGAGACAGTAAAGCCTCTAGGAGCATTACAACCCTCACCTGTTAAAGCCACCATGAGGGTTGACATTTCTATGGATCTCATTGTGGGGTTATTGAAATTAGGCAACAAATCAGTGATCATGGTAGTTGTTAATTGCCCTTCTAAATATGCTAACTTTTGTGCCTTACAACTCATTCAAGGCCTCCATTGAACAACAAGTCTTCATGGACAATATTTTAAAACTCCATAGCATGCCTAAATCCATTGTGACCGATTGTAACCCCACCTTCACTAACGATTTCTCGCAAAGAGTTGTTTTGGCTTCAAGGTACCTAATTAAATCTTAGAGCAATATATCACCTCCAAGCAGATGGCCAAATGGAAGTAGTGAACAAATGTTCGAAAGCTTATTAACATTGTGCTGCTTCTAATCGACAAGCCCAATGGGTCCATTGGTTACCCCTAGCCAAATGGTGGTACAATACTAGCTATCACATTGCTACTAAAATGATGCCCTTTGAGGCAGTATGTGGACAAATGCCCCTGCTAGYGATCTTGTACTTGCTAGGCCCCAGGTGGAAAAAACCATGAGATTCCATGCCAACRTTCTTCTCACCCTCGAGGATAATTTGGTGTTGGTTCAAAAGCACAAGAAGCAGTGGGTTGATCAACATTGCTCCAAACACCACTCTAACGAAGGCGATTAGGTGYTTTTGGTTCTCCGACCCTATAAATAGACATCACTTAGAGAAGAGACACCAAAAGTTAGCTCCTAATTTTTATGGACCTTATACTATACTTAAACTTATAGGCCTAGTGACTTACAAATTTGCTCTGCCCAGCCATTCTAAGATGTATGTAGTCATTCATGTGTCTTGCTTGAAGAAAGTGATTGAGTCCAGTTGCAGAGTTCAAACTAGCCTTCTAGAATTGGACGTTGAGGGTTCCATTTGGTTGCAGCCCGAGGCCATTTTGGACAAACACGAGTGCCATTTTCGCTGGTGCACTATTGAGGAAGTTTTGATCCAATGGAAGTATACAGACCTTGAAGATGCTACATAGGAATCAACAGATATTTTCCACCAATTTCCTCATCTCCAGCCTTGATGACAATGCTGCTTTGTAAGGGAAAGGGCATATTAGGGTCCCACCTTAACTCCTTTAGTTAGGAGAATAGGTTGTTACTTAATCTATTGGGGGCCATCTTTATTAAATAAGGCCCACAAGATATTAGAGTATGAATTCAATAAACGTAAGTGGCCTCATTAAAGAAGTTCCACTAGTTAGTCATTGAGGCCTCATTAATGGAGGTACTTAAGCTTGTTAGGGTTTTGGTCAGTTATAACCTATATAGAGTAGTAGAAGCTATATAATTGGTTGCCAAGTGAATGTTATTGTATTTGAAGCCAAGTGAATATTATTGTATTTGAAGCCAAGTGAATATTATTGTATTTTGAGCTCTGCTCTGCTTGTGTTGGAGGTTGTTGTCCTCTCAAAGAGGCAAGTGGACATTGTGTTCAGTCCTGAATATCAATAAAGGTTTTCTTAATTCTGGTTCTGTTTATTTGCTTTCCACAGCYGTATTTCTGTTTATTTTGCTCTGAATATTCTGTTTCAGCTAACGAGAATGCCGCATATACTTGTTAGTAAAACATACATATTCAAATTGCTGTTCTACTAAATCTTTTTTYAAGACTATGGTTGTAATTGCTTTTAATGGTCCTCTAGAAGCTTCAGTCCAGGGGATCTAAGTTTTAAAGCGTTAGACCTGTCATGGTCTATTTGATCCTTCGATTTTCTTGTCTGATATGGGATGTAGGCTATAAAGAGAGCCCATGTTTTTGATGCCTTTCTCCAAAAATTTTTCAAGGTCATTTTTTTATTTTGCTTATTGTGTTAGTGTGGCACGCCTTGCACCAATATATGCCATTTATTTTCAATTTTTCTTGCTTTGAGCATGATGGATCTTTACCCTTGTAATGTTTGAATCTTTTATTTTACTTATGTTAATCTTTATTTACTATACAGGTGACTCTGTGATCTGTGCATATTATATATCTCCAATTGCTCTTTGCGTTCATTAATATTTTGAATGAATCTACGAAGACAAGTGTGGATGGGAGAAAATAATATTTTTCAGTTATAACAAAAAATAAAAAATTGGTTAAACAATGAGTCAAGACTCAAGAATATGGGCTCTCTTTTGCCTACATYCCATATCAAACAAGAAAATGAAAGGATCAAATATACCATGTCAGGTGAAACACTTCAAATTAGATCCCTTTGACTAAAGTTTCTAGATGAACATTAAAATCAATTACAACTTTATTTTAAATAATAAATTTAGTAGAACAACAACTGGTGTCAATATATCTATAGAGAGAAGTTTACTAACTAGTATACCTAGCAAGAATTGCAACCCAATCTCCTGAGTTTTGCAACCCTTGTCACTTTGTCTTTCMAAGAATAAAGAAAAAAGGTAACTGTGTGAAGCTCCTTATAGCTGTAAAAGTGCATAATAGTGTCAGCTGTGGTTTTCTGGAGCTAAAGATGGTTCTTTGCATTGGACTCTCCTGTCAGTATGATATCAAAAATTCAGCCACTCAGCTAGCTGCTTGCCCCTAGTTCAGTAACTGTGTAGTATTGGCATGCATTTTCATTTCCAGTGAGACTGTATTGTTCAGGCAACAATCTGCAATGGTACAATTTTCGGTGGTTGAACTACTATTTAGTATTTTCACATGTAAAGGTGACGTCATTTGTGCAATTTCCTGTGGGGAACAACAGACCGACTTCAAGGTTGGAGCATTATTGTCATCGCTCCTCTGTCAAGGTCTAGGAAGAGCCTCTTATTTTATTTGCCTATTTGCCAGAAACTGTTTAGCATTTCCGTTATTCTAGGAGTGAGCAGTACCAGTGGTTTAGGAAAACTGTGAGGACTTTGGCAAGTTGATGTTTTGAAATTCTGGTATAAGATTTGCTTTTAATTTTAGACCCACTTAAATAATAATTAGTGACAAGGGAAACTCCTTGTTTGTCTTGAATATGTTGAGAAATATTACAAGGACATCTGGATCACAATGACATCTTCTCATTTACATTTTGAATGATGAGTTGGACCACCATTTTAAGGCTCAAGTGTGAATTCGAATTTTTTAATGTTCGTTATTGGGGGATGGATGTATGAGTTTGTAGATGGGATGGAAAATCATTTATGGTCTTATCTTTAATAAGAACTATCTTCAGTGTGCTCGTTATATGTTCTGTTTGACTGCTGCAATAATGAGGCAATTTCTGCCATTTGATTTTCCCCTGCTGTCCTTGGAACTTTCATTACACCTAATGATTATAAAGAAAACTAACCTGTTAGAGCCCTCTTTTTAAAATCTGGAAGAGTTTCAAAATACTGGTTTAAGTGATTTTATGGAGAGGATTTGCTATACTTTCAGTGTATGCTAGTGGATTTTCATCTGAAATGTATAGCCTCCTGAAATTGTCTTATTGCAAAGGGAGTAGCGACTGCAAATATTCGTTTGCATTATGATAGATCTTGGGATTATGAAAACTAAAATTGAAGTGCACTAGACTATATCCACCATCAATTACCACATGAATCCAGGCATTTAGGTGGAAGACAAATTCATACAATAGAAAATGTTAAGAGTATCAGTGCTGCTTTAGTGGGTGTCAGGATCTAACTGATACTAGATATAGCTCTCCTCTTTCGTAGTCTTTTCAAGTGCTAACATCAACTAAGAAGTGGCAAGAGATGCTTTTCCTGTTTTGGATCTTGATACATGTAATACTCTATTTATGCCTAATATCAATAAGTTGTTTTCAGATTCATCCCAACATGCTTGGGGTGCAACAGGCTCGCATGCCCTTGCCATTGGATATGACAGAAGAAGAACCAGTATATGTTAATGCTAAACAATATCACGGGATTCTAAGACGCAGACAACTGCGAGCCAAGGCAGAGTCTGAGAATAAACTGATTAAGACCAGGAAGGTACTGAGATCTATTTTTTGATTGCTATCCAATTTTTTTGTCTTGTTTTGTTCAAAGCAGTGCATGTAACAGGAATAATGTTTTTCTTAAATGCTATATACCTAAATTATAGAACCTAAACCAACATGAAAGCAGCTAATGTGAGTTTTCATTGCTGCTACATAAGATATTTTTCTCTTACATTTTTATACTTTTGTATTATTATTAGTTCTTTAAATTCCTTTGGTGGTTGTTTATATATTGACATGTCTATTTTATTTTCAGTTTTTAATCGTGTCTTGTAATTATCTCACTTATGTGGTATTTGTTGCTTTATAGCCATATCTACATGAATCTAGACACCTTCATGCGATGAAGAGAGCGAGAGGGTGTGGCGGCCGCTTTCTGAACACCAAAAAGTTAGAGGATCTGAAAGCAAACATGGATAGTGGAAAGACATCAGAAGGACATCCTGCACAGGCTGGGAGTTCCTCAGGTTCTGAAGTTTTGCAATCTGAAAATGGAAATGGAAATTCTACTCAGGAGGTACATGGTGCTTGTGGGTTGTCAGGTTCAGAAGTTACTAGCATTGCACAGTCTTCTGAAAATGGTACAACTTACCAATATGCTCATACTAATGGAACATATCTTAACCACTATCAACATCAACATTTCCATATATCAGCTTTTCACCCACTTTCAAGTGGAGGTGAGGAAGGCAGCAGTGCAAAAAGTGGGAGCATCTTATCTGGTGGATCACAACAACGAGTTGTTGTGATCCAATGAAGTACGAAAATTACAAGTTAGTGGTCAGATTCTCAGGTGCTTGGTTCTCCGTGTCATATGGACTTTAAAGATATAGGTCTCAATGAGAGTGCGAAGATCATAAAATGAAATAGATTTTAAAAAGTCTTTGCAATTTTATGGTTCAGAGGCCATTATCAGTAAAACAGGTAACCCATGATGGTTTGTTTTTGAATGGGTTGCAATTTGCCCAAACTCGGAGCTGCCTTGCATTTGAGATTCTTCTAGTGGAAGCAGCCAGATGGTAGAGTCCGTTACTTTGTGGCATGTTCTGATGTCACAGATTAACAGTGCTTTTTAATTAGGTTTGGCCAAGAGATTGACCTAACCTAACCTATCTGGTATTTCCTATGGCAATTCATCCTTGGCTTAGTTTTAAATCAGGTCATGATAAAGTTTGAAGTTATTTCGTAAGTAATGGGATTTGAAATGTTTTGAAAGACTGGAAGGTTTGTGTAAAACCCTAATGAGTGGCGTTGTAGACATGAACACTCTAATGGTAGGACCGACCAACCTTTTTTTCAATAACCTGATAGCGTGCGAGTGAAAACTCGAGACTATTTTATGTACTTCATCTTTATTATGTGTGCATGTTCAAACTTGGAAACATTGTTGACAGTTTTAATGTTAAGGTCTGTGTTCATGAATTCATTCTTTGGTGCTAGAGGCCAGAATCAGCAGCCTTATTATGAGAATGGTCGTTTGTTTTATTTATTTCGTTTGGAATTGTCATATAATGATGATGGTGCCGCCATGATTCACCTACTTTTTCTAGCTTTACTGTTCTAAAGCTTAAATGCCATATTTGTCATGTTTTTTTTACCATCATATGTTTGTGTTCTATTACACACTAATTCAATTAAGTTTTTGTTATTCCCATATATGCCTTACCCGAAAGAGTGAAGCTGTACCAATTGGCAACCTTCAAAACCAGTGAGGTAAAGGTTTCTCCTCTTGTTTTGTTCATATTGCTCTACATCGTTTTAATGTCCTTTTAGAAGTTATTCTGTTACAATAAATCTGGCCTAAACGCGTGAAGTAGTTGAAATTTTTAGTCTCGTTAAAAGTTCTAATTTAGCTGTAGTGTTGGTTCTACGTAAAATAATGATTACCTCCGAGTACGTGGGCCTGTAAATCAAATACCCATGGTGTATGCGGATGGTTTTATGGTTATAATATGGTTTTATTAACAATAGAATATGATTACGGATAGTTTTATGGTTACAATATGGTTCTATTAATAATAGAATGAGATTTAATCTCTCCTCTTGAAGGACAGTTTTGGTTTGATGTATTTGTTTGTATTGTTTGTGCATGCCTTTTACATAGCACTGTTAGAATTAGAAAGTCTATAGACGGAAATGAGTGAGTCCATCCGTCTGCTCAATATGGGGGATTTTGCACAGCTTACGTGTGTAAAGACAGACTGACATTTCCTTGAAATTAGTTCCTTGTACATGGTGGACCAACATTGACTTCGTGAAATTCCAATCGATAATTAATGGCTATTATTTTCTGGATCTACGTCTCTTTATGACCGAAACCATTTACATTTGTGTCTTGGTTTCCACAAGGAAAATCTTTTGAAGTCTGCGTTGCCCTCGGGTCAATCTGATTCTAGCGACACTAGAAGACGTTGGACACGGGGGTACGAGTGCCTGACATGGCACATGCGATCCCTGGAATGTAATACGAGGATACATTTTTTTTTTGTTTGTTAATTTGTGCGGGACCTGTTGGCTACGCGATTAACCTGTGGTTTGAGAAACCGCGACTCAGGGGCATCTAAGCCGTCAAAATCACCCGGGGATTGCCCCGACCTGAGCCACACCAACCCTTAACATGGTTGGATTTTTTGTCTCCGCAGGTTTCGAACCGATGACTTTAACATCACGGAGTGGCTTAACAACACACTCCGTCATCGACTGTTCTACACCTCGAAGACAATATGAAGATACATTATATATATGTTAAAATATATATATATATATTCATATAT
>JASDQU010242340.1:84926-107582 GCA_032191745.1 Picea mariana | reverse complement strand
CCATCCATTGGTTTAAAAGGTATGTCTTATTTCTATGAATAGTTGGATTTTGATGTATGCATGAGGAATGGCAATGGAGATTTGAGGATTCTCCCTAGAGAGACTAGTGGCTACATGGGATCTTCTATATAAGTCAGATCTACAGAAATATAGTGTTGGTATATTTATCATTGATACTTCTTGTTGAGGCACATCTTGTATTTCTTGGCATATGGATAATAGTTTTTATGGTACATGGTTGAGATCTTGTATTTATTGATGTATTGAGAAGTTGAATATCAAAAAGGGGTTGATGACTAAGATCATGTGAGGGATATTATACTTGTTCATGATTACACATACCTATATGACACATGACTAGAGAGAGACATACTTTCCTTGAGTAGAGGTTATGTATGAGGATGCATGCACATGGTACAGTTACAGTCTAGATACAGTGACAGGTTATAGATCTATGTGAAAGAAGTTACAGAGGGTCATAATTTTTCAAGTGAAAGTAAACCCTAGTTTCAGAAGGCATACGCAGGTTTCATAACAAATAGGGCGTGTACATACATGGGTTGCATAACAGATAGGGCGCGTACATACGCGGGATGCATCCCTACAAGTCACATATTTGTTGTAATTTTGTAGATACATGTTCAGTTCAGGTACAAATTGATTACAGGGAAGTTGTATAGATTAGATATAGGTCAGTGGTACAAGTTGATACAGTTGTACAACAATATATCTCACAGTGACAGGTTAACAGTGGTTACATCATACTACTTCTACTTCAGGGTGGCAGGATGGGGTAAGGACAGGTGGTTGTAGCCACCTTCTGGTTGTAGCCAAAGAACATAGGGGGTTGTACCCTCCTTCTGGTTGTAGCCAGATAATTGGGGAGTTGGAGCTTCCCTTAGGTTGTAGCCTAAGAAACTAGGGGGTTGGAGCCTCCTTCTAGTTGCAGCTGGAAAACAAAGGAAGTTGGTGCTTCCAATGAATGTAATTCTTCAAGACATATAAGAAAAATCATTGTGTGGTTTTCTCCTAATTTGGGTTTCCACGTAAAACACTGGTGTACTGTGTATGTGTGTGATTGTTCATTTCTTATTGCTCATTATTGGACAATAATACTACATTGATATAACACTTGGATCAATTTGGATAAAAAGGATTATAATTGCACTATTACTGATTCACCCCCCTTGTCAGTAATCCAACACACATGAGTTGTCATGAAAATCAGTCATAGCCTTTTGGGCCTTCAGTGGGTCCAAACATCTCAACAGAACTCATAGAGGATATTTCCAATACAAAACCTGATCAATATGACAATATTTGATTGCTTTGAGTTTCAAATCTCTCACCTTGTTCTTATCCAAACCATTAGGAGGTCACAACTTCTGCATAAAATATATGATGTCTTTATACCAGTTGCATCCTGCCAAGTTCGAGTTGGCATGAGAGTATTTATCAACAATATCATCTTGCTAATTTTCTGAGTTTATGATCATGAAATTAACCCTCAAATCCCTGCAATTTGATTGAACCAAAAACTTGTCTAAACCTTGGCCTTTTACCAACTTAGTGGGCTTTATTTCCAGGTCGAACTCCAGAATTTTGGCAATCCATTTGCTTCTCTTCCCATATATGTTAGGCTGGATCAATATCTATTTAACTGAGGCCGAAGGGACATATGCAACAATCTTTGAATGCAGAACATATACTCTGAAATAATTGAGGGCTTTGACCAAAGCATAAGCCTGCTTCTCCATGATATCATACCTCATTTATGCATCCCTAAATGCTCTTCTAAAAAATGATATAGGTTTTTCTAAACCCTCTGTATTTTTTTTAGAAGAACAACAACCAATGTGTCAAATGAGGCAAAGAAAAATATCAAAAATTCCTTAGAATAATCAGGGTTGATGAGCACAGGTGCTTCGTTCTAGGCCTTTTTTTTTTTATCAAAAGAATCCCTAGACTCAACAACCCATTTCACCTCATTTCCCTTTCTAAGCATATATGTAATGTACTTCACTAATTCAACAAACTTAGAGATGAACCTTCTTACAAAATTGATCTTACCCAAGAAATATTGAACCTGTTTCTTAGATCTAGGAAAAGATAAGGTCTAGATGGCCTCTACTCTGCTTGGACCAATCCTTACCCCTTCTGCTGACACAATGTGCCCCAATAATTTACCTTCCTTCATAGCAAACAAATATTTCGTAGGATTGAGAGAGAGACCAAACCTTCTGCATTTCATGAATACCTTCTTCAAATGATGACAATTTTCTTTGTCAGACTTTGAGAATATTGTAATTTCATCTAGATAGATGACTACAAATTTGTCTTTCTCTCCAATAAAGGAAATGTCCATAGCTCAATGGAAGGTTGCTCCTGCATTCATCAATCCAAAGGGCATTTTAGAATACATGAATGTGCCCCAAGGAGTAGTGAAGGTTTTCTTCTTTCTATCTTTAAGAAGGATAGAGATCTGATTGTAGCCAAAGAATCCATCAATCATAGACATCCTATATGAACCAATCACTCTCTGCAAAATGAGCTCCATCTTTGGCAAGGGGTACTTATCTTTTTTGGAGCTCCTGTTCAAATTCCTAAAATCAACACATAGTCTGATTTCCCCATTTTTCTTCCTCACATGCACCAAGTTAGCCACTCATTCTGAATATCTCAAAGGAATGATGATCTGGGCATCCAACAACTTCTTCACTTCCTTTTACCATAATAGGCAGCAACATGGGATTTATATGTCTACGTTTCTGCCTAAATGGCTTAGTATCTTCTTTCAAAGGGATCTTATGCTCAATAATTTTTGTGTCATACTTCCTTAGATCTTCGTATTTCCAGGAAAACACATCAGCAAACTCCTTTAAAATCCTAACATATTCATCCATTTGTTCCTTCGACAAACTTCTAGACAATTTGACACATCTTAGATCTTTCTCTGTTCCTAAATTGTATTTAGTCACATCAGAATCTTCAGTCGAACCTTTAACCTTTACATCAACATCATTTATTTCAAACAATCTCTCCAAGGGGACAAGTCCCTTTGGAATATGGTTACTGGGTAACTGAACAATATGATGGTCAACAATTTTATTCAGAAAAATATCAGCATGGGGGTTTTCTTCAATATCCTAAACTTGATCAATATGTAAAGTAGATTATTCATCCACAGTCTCAAGAAACCTTTTTATCTCAATATCATCCTCAAAAACCTTCCAATGTTTGACGTTGTTAGGAATAGAGGGTCTATACTTCACTTCCACCTCATACTTGAGTTTTTGGGGCAAAGGCATCTTGAACTTACTTGTTGAAACAACTAAGGAATCTGCCMTAGTCTTCTCCTCTCTTGGAACAAATGAGATATTAAAAGCCAATAATAAACTATCAACAAGATCCCAGACTTCATTTTTATAGGCCCTTAACCTAGGGTGCTTAGCTTGATACCGATTTCTGACTTGATGAAAAATCAACTCAGCATCTCCAAACACTACTAGCTCCTCAATCTTCATGTCTTTGGCAGCCCTCAAGCCCAAAACAAGAACCTCATATTCTACCTCGTTGTTTGTTGTTTCAAATTCAAGCTTGTAAGACAGAGATATGGTCTCTTGGGCGGGGGAAATGAAGACTACCTGAGCACCATCACTCTCCCTAGAAGAGGCTCCATCAAAAAACATGTTCCAAATAGAGGTATTTGGAGGAGGATCTTCACAAGAGGTAATACATTGCTTTCTGATTTCAATAGGGTTTTAGGAGCATCAATGAGATGTAACATATTGGTTCCTAAACCAGTATCAACTGCAAAAATGGGGTGGTTTGTAGGATTTTCTTCGTCACTAATAATGTAAGAAAGTTGTGCTTCCCTATAAATCCTTCTATGTTCCCCCCAAAACACAGGAATGGTGGCATATGAAAGATCCATCTACAAATTTCCCCCTATTCTTTTGATCCAATATCTAGACAAGAGCATTCCAAAATTAGGGGGGACATCAGCCACCACAATATCCACGACCACACTTTTCATTGGAAATTGGAACAAGGAGACAACCAAGTCTTTAATAACCCCAAGACACTTCACCTTCCTGGAATCAAATGAGTACATGTCCTGGTAAGTTTTGGTAACTTCCAACCCAAGCTCATCCATGATAGTCTTAGGCATGAGATTATGATATGCCCTTGAATCCATCAAACAATTATGTAACACTTTATCATGAATGTTCAATGATGTATAGAAAGGAGGGAAGGAATCATCCCTATCCTCTACCAAAGGCCCTAGTATGACAACTAATTTTTCATCTTGGAGGTTGACTGAGTCTGTGGGATGAGATGAAGGTTCATGATGCAACATTTGGAAAGGTACTTTTTGAAATCCTCATTCTTAACTAGCTCCAAGAAAGGTATAGGGATTTTAATCTTTTGAATCTCATTCTCAAGTCTAAAAGAGGAGGGAGGCTTTAGAATCTCCTTAACTTTTGGGGTAGGGCTCTTAACCGTTGGTTGGGGGTTTTGTGCCTCTTTTTCTTTTTTGATAGCTTCCACACTCTTAATAGGATGCTTTGTTCTAGTAGGCTGATCAGGAATGTCAGGATTTCCTTCTTTCTTCTTGGACCTTAGGTTGTATCTGTTTGTATTGTTATTGGTCCTTTCCCCTTTGGTCAGTTCATTTATGTTTCTATCCATGAGAGACTCTTCATATGCAGATTGGTTTAAATGAGGAGATGAGGAGGTGTCACCAAGACAATGGATTTCAGGATCAACATCTTCTTCCTCTCTTTCTTCATCAGTAACAAGGTTATTTTGGAGAGGGGCTAGGATTTTTTGATCATATTTATCCCTATTTTTTTTTATCTCTTTGGATGATATGAGGGGAATTATTTGGTATTCTAAAGTTACCCCTATTATCAACATTATGGGGGTTTCTATAGCTCTAATTTCCTTCAAATTTCAATTTCTCTATTTTTGCAAAAATTGATTTTACCAGTTTTTTCAACTCATCTACTTGAGGGGAGGCAGCAGAGGAATCAGAGGTTGAAGCTTCAACCCTACCTTTTATTTTGTCTCTATCAGACTTACTCCTAAGTTTGTCAACTTCCAATATATTGGACTCTACTTCAAGGGTTGCATCTTTCATATGAGCCAAGGAGGTAGATCTTCTTTCTCTCAACAAGAGGCAAAACTCAGGGTCAAAAGCACTAGCGTAAGTAATCTTGGCAGAGGTTTCTGTAGGATTTATTTCAGTGGGAATATTATTGTACACATTATTAAATCTCTTTGAGAAGTCTGAAATAGATTCCCCCTCTTTCCTCTTAAGTGACCCAAACTATGTAATATAATAAAGAAATTTGTTTTTATCCACCCAATGTCTCAAGAATGAATCATCAAGGGCTTCAATCCCATCAATAGATCCAAGAGTCAAGCCCCTAAACCATTTCATAGCCTCACCATCAAGTCTCTGTATAAAAACTCTCATCCACACATCTTCATTTTCAATGTTATGATTATTTGCATAACTATAAAGAGTTGAAAGGTGTTCTTATGTAGTTATGTCTTACTCCCCTGTGAACTTGGGCATGTATTTAAGGTAGTCTCCAGTTGGGAGAGAATTCATAGGTTGAGGAAAACAAGAGAGGCATATCTAGCAGCCACTATGGAATCTATTCTATTTCTAGGAGGATTAGCACCTGCCATTGGGATGTGAACTGTAGGAGAACAAGGGAGAGATGGAGTTTGGACAAGTACAACTACAGTTGTATCTCTAGGGGAAATGACTGAGTGTTGGAGGAGAATGGTATAGAATTCAAGGGAAGATAATTTTCCCCCTCTTTAGCTACAACAACTTTGACAAGAGGAGGAGTAGGAAAACCCAAACTGGGCCAATCTTCTAAGATTCTGGGTCTAAACCACTTTATAATATCAGAGGAAACAGGGGTGACAAAACTTTCTTCAAAATGAAATATAGAAGGGGATAATTCAACGGGGAAACTTCCAAAATTTAAACTTCTGGAAACTCCAACAGATGGTAAAAAAGGGGAATTTGATGCAGATACTGGAGCGTTAAAAGAAGAAGTTTGTAAATTACCATAATCACCTGGTACAGTAGCTGAAAGTCCTTCTTGACAGGTCTTTCCTCTTTTGATAATATTTTATGGGTTAGTTTCAGGTATTTCCAAAAGAAGTTGTGGAGTATACCTCGTGTGTCTACTTTTGGAAGGCACAACTGAAACAATGGAGTCACCAGGTGCAAGTTGCAATATTCAAGGACAATTCTTGATGCACCTTCAGAATAAGAATTCTTGTGTCATTCAATCCTAGGGAAATGTATTCAATTTGTTCCCCGACAACAATGCCATGAATGTTAGCACTGAGAGTCACCCTCATATTACAAGAGGATAAGCCCAGTACCCATCAAAATGTTTGTGGAGGTAGGTTTTATGAACGGAGGTCAAATGGACAAAGCTCAATAAAAGAATGTTTTAACATAGAAACTGGACAATAAATGCATAAGGAAATGAGGTCCTCATTAACTTCAATCGGTGATTTAAGGTTAAAGGTGAGTATAAGGAATACTTAGTAAGAAAGGTGGACAAGTCTACCATGAGCATCCATCCTTCAAGCAACTTGGTGAAGAAAAACTTAGGCACAAGAGCACTGTTGAACTTAAGTTTCAGACACTGAAATATATCACAGCAACATAATAATCAAACCTCCATTACTATGCGACTACAACAACTCGTCTGGATCCTCCATGCACAAGAATTTCAACATAAGGGGAAATAAGACAACAAAAGGAAAGTACTGGAACAGGTCACAACATCATTATAATCAAACCTACATTAAAATACAACTACATCCCTCATATGGATCCTCCATGCATGAGTGTTTCAACATAGTTTAAACAAGAAGATGAAAGAAGTTGAATTCTATTAATGCGAAAGTCTCAAGTTTTATACATAACCAGAGAACAACTCTAGTATCAAAATATTACAAAATAGGGAGCTCTGCTCAACTAGTTGACGACCCTAACAAAATATTGAATTGATCTATTTATACTCATCTCATTCCACAACTACCAGGAGTGTGATCTGGCCATCCCATTCAAGGATTTACATCTGTGCATCCTTTTGTCAGACTATGTGTGTATCCTTCTATCGAGTGTGAGATCGTATCAACATGGGCCTGCAGGAAAAACCGTCCATAGCGGTACCTCGGGCTGACAGTTCTGTCTCCACGACTAGACTCTCCATGCCTTTTATTTATGGAGTGGGTCAAGGTTTCAACCACCACTCCTCTTCATTAACTGCTTTTTTTTCTCGAGATCACAATAAGGCTTAATTCCTAGGGGGTGACCACATGCTGCTATCAAATTTGTTGTTTTATAAGCATGTGAATGTGGGGCCATTGAAGGTGGTTTGGACCCACACCACTTTTGAGTCCGCAATTCACCACCTTCTGCCACATAGCTCTTTTACTATACCATAGTTTCGATTGTGGGACCGCTCAAGGATTTTAATGCTCGAGCAAGTTACATCCTCGTAATGAAGCATGGTCATTGATCTAATCGCATTCCATGATCTGAGTAGCCCTGCCAATTTGGTGCCCCCGCTAAATTTTATCTACATGTCAACTTCATGATCATTCTAACCATGCTTGGAGATGGCGCTAATTTTGGCGTTGAACAAGAACACTTCCCGGAGGATGATATGACGTGGTGGCCTGATGTCACTATGGTGATGTGTCATGAAAAGAGAGGTGGCATGTGTCAGCGCTAGATGGATGCCATGTGTCATGGAAAATGAGAACCCCACATGTCTGAACTAATGACTGCCATGTAATTTTTCACTTCAGAGCTCGGGGGTGGTTTGCATGTAGAGTTGGAGCTCCAAAGTGAATGATGACCATCAGTTTGAGGAGGACATCTGGTAGGGATCTGTGGATTACGGGAAAAACTACTTCGAAGGAAAATGGGAGGGGGGAGGTTGAAACTCCTAAAACCCCAAGTAAACTACCATCGATAGATTTGGAATGACATACAACAATGATCGATGGACTTCTAGAGAAAACCCTTCGAATGAAAGCGAGAGGGGAGAAGCTAAAACTCTCAAAGCCCAGATTCCCGAAGTAAATCATGATCGTCTGATGGAGAAGGATGCATGGTGCTTGATATTAACCCCGGGAGAAAACAGTCTGGATAAAATCGGGAGTGGAGATGTTGAAACTCCCAAAGCCCAAAGTCCCGAAGTAAATCATGACCATCTGTTGGAGATGGACACGTGGCATATATCCACATACTCGTGGGGAGGGGATGGAGGAGTCATTGACCGATATTCTTCCGGAGTGCCAAAGAGATATGAAGTTGAAACCATGGTCGTTGGTGGAATAGATGTGCGGAGAGATCTGTGCACTCCGAAAAAAGCATTTTGGAGAAAATCAAGAAGAGAAGCGCCAAAAATCCTAAACTTCAAAGGAAATCGTGCCTGTTTGCTGGAGAAGGACACGCGATGCTTGATTTTTAATTCTAGGGATTCTATTTGGAACTAAACCCCGTGCAACTTTATAATTTTGAATGCATGTGAGCCACTAATCTGAACTTCATAGGGAATCTCCACCGTTGAAAATTGAACCTGCATGTTTACTTGATTTGAGCCCGTCATAGACCACTTTGATTGTTGTGCTTTGTGTTCATGACTGCTTACTATGTAAACAAGGAATTGGATGACTTGTTGTGGGCTCAGGAAGCAAAATGACTAGTAATTTGAGACAAAACGATGATGAGTGCTCATCCTTCTTTGAGAAAAATAGAAAAGATTCAGGCCCAGACTTGATCAGGCAAGATACCAAGAGGACCCAGGTCATCAACAAAGGGAAAAATGACTTTATCGATCAGAGGGAAAGATTCTAGGACTTGGTGGTGTGGAAGAGAGAGAGAGAGAGAGAGAGAGATGAGGCAAGGGTACAGACTTAGGTATTAACAACAAACACATACGACCCTTAACAACTTCATGTGATACCACATCCATTGACTGAAATTAGGATTATTAACATATCAAGGACATGTGCATACACATATCAATGATCTAAGAATGACATGAGGAGCTATTTAATTCTTCCCATACTCAATATAAATCCTATGGACAAAGTAAAGTTGTTCAAGAGTGTTTTCTTTCTAGTTTCTTTGTGTTTTGATGAATGATTGGATTGTAGTGTGTTACAAGAAAAATATCTCTATGGCAAGGGGTAAAATAGAAAAGATGGAATGACATGCATAAATCAACTCTATTCCCAAGTATGTTCTATAAATGAAATTCTAAAAAGACAATCCTAAGAGCCTACCTCATCCGGACGTTCGAATAAGACCATCGTTGAGCACGCGACCCAAAGTTTTATACATGTAGATTTTCCTCAACAACCAAGATACGCAAGCATATGGTTATAATATATAATGTTAGAAAATAAATTAGCATAATCCATTAACATACATGACAAATATTCCCATGGGATAATAATTCAAATATTTGAAAGATATCAATTGGAAGAGAAAAGAGTATTTCTATTAAAATAATCAGCAGAAGTACATAGGTGACAAACTTTTGTAACAACACATATCAGAACCAAGAAGCTAAGTCCCTCTGACTAGGCCTCCACCACTTCAATCCTCCACCAAAGGCAAGCTCATATAAAGTAGTCAATGAGTTTTTCCATCACAAAGAAAGAAGAGCTTGGGAGCTGAACAAAAGGAGTTCATACTTTCAAGGACAAAGGGATGCAGACTCAATATGAAGTGAAATTTCTCCAGAGTGTCTTTGCTCTCAAAGTTTAATTTTTGAATCCCTCAAGGCTTGGATATGGCTCAATTTATAGCTTTCAAATGGAACTGAAGGGCTGATTCGGAGCGTTTCCAGTATATGGAAGGTCAAGGACCATGGATCTTGTGACATGACATGGAAACCTGACACAATTTTTAATTTTGAGCACCAAACCCGATGTACGTAGGATTTATTGGAGAAACCTACATATATGCTTGTTGTATAACTGACAGGGTGCGTATATGTGGAAAAATATGATTTTTTGGCTCTGGAATGAACAAAAAGGGACTTCAAGTCTGCAGAGGGAAAATGGAAGGCCATTCAAGAAAATTGCATGGGGTGAGGAAAAATTTGTTGTTACAGATGACCCCTAATGTGTGAGGTCAGAGGACTATCTGTGATGACCAAAATATATTATAATTCCCAGAAGTGGAGTAATGAAGACTCAACTGGAAGTACTAGTTGGAACATGTGCAGACCCAAGGTTCAACACTTCAACAACACACCAACCAAACCCTAACTACCGGCCCTTTCGGCAACACCTACTAAGCAAATGAAGTCTCACCCAAGGTAGAGGCAGGGGTGGTTGCAGGACTCAGATGTCTGAAACCTAGCTAGGACACAGATCTATGATTACAATACCTTAACAAAGCATTTAGCAGTTATCATTCCTTAGTATCTAGCCTTTGTTTATAGCGCATATAAACCCTAATTACAGAGCAGCGCAGTATTCAACAAGATCCAACACATTCAAGTCACATCACCAAGCACTAAGCTATCGTATTAGATACATCTAAACATACAATATTGTACTAAGCATAAATCATATGAGCAATAAAACAACCATAATGAACAAAGAAACCATAACACAGGATATACGTGGTTCACCCCCAGCCTGGGGCTACGTCCACCAACTCTTCTTCTCTTTATTTCCTTATGACAATCATCTACATGCATAGAGCCATAGGATCCTACTCCGCATAGGACAGGAGACGTGTGCGCACTCTGTCAGATCCTCCTTCCTTGATCTAGGTTACATCACAAAGCCATCTTACAATCTACACAATATTCTTACATCCAGTTGCACTTAGCTCTGCTAGTGTCCAACACATCATGCACAAAGCATTTATAACTATCACTTGCACTTAGCACAACATCACACATATGCACATATTGTCTCCTCTTACATTGCCTAGACATCTATTTATACATTACAAAAGGGCCTAGACATGGGTAAACCCATGGGCCAACATCCCCATACCCGTTACAT
The DNA here is from genome assembly GCA_032191745.1 of Picea mariana. Classification (NCBI taxonomy): domain Eukaryota; kingdom Viridiplantae; phylum Streptophyta; class Pinopsida; order Pinales; family Pinaceae; genus Picea; species Picea mariana. Next base: position 96,497 of record JASDQU010242340.1, on the reverse strand, counting down.
AAGCCCAAAACCCACAAATCCCTAAAAGGGACCGAGATCCTGCGATATTTACTTTGACTTGTGTTATGCCTTCCACAGCTTGTCGAAGTCCCAAAAAGGGGTCAAAAGTGACCAAGGATCTTCAAAACTTGGTCAAGGGCCAACATGCCCCCAACACTCACATGTGACTCGTACCGAGTCACTCTGATCTGGGTAGATCCACCTCAGAATCCTCAAGCCTGGCTCGAGTTGCTTCAACCTGTTCCTTCACCAGGGCCTCTTGCTCAATGAATTCCTGAATAACTGCCTCGTTCACAGATTCTTCCAAGCATTGTTCGACTACAGTGACTACTTGTTCCATCTCTACTCCTCGGCCTTCAATTTCCAAAAACAGTTGGCAAGCTTCGTCCTGGACTGGTTGGAGCCTCTAAGTCACTTCCATGACTTTGCGTTGTATGGTATGAACCTGTTGTTGAGCAGTGCACTATTCCTAGGATCTTTTCATCGTCTCAACTGCTGACAGGAGTTTCAACTACACCTATATTGTTGTTGCTTGTTGTCTTGCCTCCTGGAGTTGTGACTCCAATGTCTTTAGTTCAAGGTCCTCAGTAATTCACTCATAAGTCTGTGCCCTTCTACTGCTAATCTTTTTACATTTCAAAGATAATGCTCTGATCCTCTCAACTACTCTCTAGGAAGTGGCTTCTCTTTGGTATCGCACATCCTGTGGAGTACTTGGTACTCTTTGTAGCTCTAGATCTGCTATTCTCTGTTGAAGCTGGTGGATGGCTTCATCAAGCTTCTCTACTTGGTGCTCCACTCGGTCTACCTCCTTTTTCTCTAAGCCCGTCATAGAGTGAAGTGCTCTATTGACTGCTTCTTTTACTCCAACCTGCTCCACAAGTAGTTGTTCCTTCTCTTGTTGGATCTGCGCTCTCTCCTCTTCGAACTTTGTTAACTTTGTAGGTCATCCTTTTCATGTTGTGCAACTCGATGTTTCTCTATCACTTCCTCTTGTGATTACTTAAGGCCCATTGTGGCCTATTCTTTTTCTTCTTGTGCATGAAAAAGGTGAGCTTTGGTCGCATCAGCTATTCTGCAGAGTTGGGTAGGCTCATCTCCCAACTCTGGTTATTCTAATGGTGGGAGCGCAGTGGACACTGCGTGGCTAGAGTGAATGGCTTTTCGTACCCCTCTCAGCTCTGCTTCAAGCCTTTCATACATGGTCTCTTGCTTGGCTTTATTTCTCTAAAAAATATCTTCTGAGGCATCCAATACAACTGCGATGATGAAGTCAAAGTCATCGAGCGTGAGCATAGTATGCAACTTGGTCTTACTAGCTTTTGACTTCTTCCATGATGTGGGTTTCATGGGAGAAACCTTTCTTTTATTAGACGGCTATGCATCATCAGGGAGATTCTGTGGCAGTGTTACTTCACCTTGCTTTTTCTTGTCTTCTTCTCCATTGTTCTCTTATTTGTCTGATTCTTCATCACCTCCTTCGCTAGGTGATTCTAAAGAAGTCTCTTATGATGTGTTGTTCAACTTCTGTACCTCTTTTGTCTTCTTCCTTCTACTAGTTTTAGGTGTATCATACCCTTCGCGAGTGACCACTGGGCTTCCAATTAGTTCGGGGTCGGATAGTTCTGTGGGGTCAATCAGGATAAGGAGCTCTGCAGGCCATTCCTTAGTTATTTATTCTAGGTCATCCTCTATGAGATTTTAGTAACTCTATAGTACTTCTTTGTGTTCGTCTCCATGCGTAGTGATATAGATAAAATGTTTGTCTATGTGGAACTTCACAAATCGCCTGAACCTGTGCAGGGTGTTCGGCATCATACAAGGGACAACCTCAATAGCCCTCTTTAACTGCAAGTAGTAGGTGTGGAACACTGCGTTTGAATACCATTTCTTTTGCATATCGCTCGAATACCAAAGCGTGGTGAACTTCACAGCTAAGGGTTCAAATGGCTCTATTTCAGGGAAGGTTGCACCTTCCAGCATCTCCTAAGCTATGAACGCGATGAAGATCAGCAACCAACTAAAGTGGAAATCATAGCTTTGATCCTAAGCTTCACAGAAGTCTTTTTCTAATTGGTTCACTAAGTAGCTTCCTCAATTCATTTTTAGCCCCTCCACGCATTTTTCTATGAGGTCAACAACAAACCCCATGACCTAGCAAGCGAGGTGCATTGTGCCATTCTGGATGGAGGCTACCTTGTAGCCTCACTTCCCCTTATCCACATCGTCATAGGTATCTTTAATATTCTGCGCTAGGGCACGATCTGCAGCCTTTCCTAGGTAAAATTCTTGCTGTTTTGGTCCCTACATGCTCAATCTGATGATTCGATGGATCAGTGTCGGATCAACGGTGATATGTTTGTCTAGCCACAAATAACTACCATAGAAGCTCGACAACAGGATCTTAACGCACAAATTAACCTCATGGTGCCTTCCAAAATGGGGTATCTTCATTAAGTTCAGAATGGTGGACTACGCGAGGTCCATAGTCCATGGTTGGGGGATTATCCTCGACTTCTTCCCCTTCATTCTAGTGAAATACCTATGAGGTGTGAGCATGCTAAAGTTCTTGCAGTATCCCAAGTTGAAGTTGTTGATCTTCAATGTCAGAATCTTATCTTGATGAGGCTTGCATGTGCGTATCCCCTTCGGGAGGTATGCAATAATCAAGGTGTAGTCAAAGTCCCTGGGGAGACTATCATGATTCACCGCGTCGGCCAGAGGCGGGATGTAGTCAGCCAGGATGGATTTGATTAACTTTGTGTTTGCCAAGTCATCTTGATGCTTGGTTCTTTTCTCGGTTACATCTTGGGATGGTCCGGATCCACGAGCAGTCAACGGGGAGGCTTGCACTCCTCTTGTCAATGAAACTTGAATTTTTATGGACATCACCTTCTCAGCCATAAGTTCGATTAGAACTTCTTCGACAAATTTTTATACGGCACTGAGTTCATCTGACATGCATGCTCGAGATCAGAAAACTCAGGTTGATTAACAAATGCTCAATGAAATGGAATAGGTGGTGAAGTCTCAGTAAACACAATGTGGCAATAATGCATTCTTTTGGATACAATTCATGAAAGTGTTCTCATTGCAACAGTCGACGGAATAAGTAGACAACAATGTAACGAATCCCTCCAACAGATAATAATTCTTCATCAATGCAGTTATGTCCGTTACGGCACGGTCCCAATGGTCCGATGGTGAGATTTTTTATCATAAATGTTGTTTTAACCGTTCGGGAACGGAAATCTAATGGTCATAATGCCTCTAACAGTTATATTTCTCCGCCATGGCGAAGTGCCAATATCAGTTGCTCTGATATTCCAGCGAAGTTCAAATTCTGGAGACCTTCTTTCTGTGAAGTCTTCTCTAGAACTTCCTGTAACTTCTCTAAATTTTCTTTCTTCTTGTCGAGCTTTCTAGCCTTCTTCCCTGTGATGTGTCTCAGTATTCCTCTTTCCATTCTGATTCTTATCACCTCTTGGCATAGTAACTTTGCGATGTTGGTGTTCTTTCCTAAGGTTCAAGGGAAATACTTCTTCTTTGTCTGGGGTATGTGCTCTACTCTCCTATATAGATAGGTGTTTCAAGTCTTCTTGCATTCTTTCAACTTCGACATCCATATTTCTGGTCCTCAGTAGCTTCAACTAGTTTTCTTGTTCTTTCAGTAAGTGTGTTATTATCTTAGCCATGAAGTCTCTTAGGTCTTGCTTTTTTTGTTCTAGAGCTTCCTCTTCTTTTCTTCGGGTCTAATAATTCTCAATCCAGGTTTTTCCTAGTAACATATTAAATGGGGTGTTGTTCTCAATAAATTTAACAACCTCAAATTCTTCCTCTGTCGAAGTTCCATGAGCAGTCATAGATGTCTGGGTAAGTCTTTCTGTCAAGATATTCACTTGTGTTTCCTCATCGAGATCACAATATATGTTGAAGTCTCCTATTCTTGTTTCTATGCACTCTTTTTCTTTGAAAATATATGATAAGTTGATATCTCTGTGGTCATTTAGGGTTTCTTTCATTTGTAGTAATACAGTCTATGATTCTTTCTAGGGTTCTTCCATGGTCTCAGTTTCTTGGTCTTCCTCAGGGTTTTCTTGTCTTCATATTCATTCTTTCAACCTTAGCAATCATTCTAGGGAAATCAAGAACTTCATGGTCCATAGATTTACAACAAAGACAAATAGGTTTTCTACCAGGGCATTTCTTAGCAATATGTCTCGGTCTTTTGCAACTGTAAGAAAGAGTTAATCCTCTCTTTCTCTTAAATGATCCACATCCTTTCTTATACTGCACACTAGGATCATGGTGGCTAACATGCAGAAAATTCTTCCTAGGATCCTGCATCCATTTGTTAGTCCAAAAATCCTTTCTATGCATAGGAATAACATATCTTTCACAATTTCTATCAGATCTACTCATATCAAATCTTCTTTCTTCTAACTGTGCCCTATTTTTCAGATTAGGACAAAATTTATCAAACATACCTAGATCCATACTTTCGAAACAAAAATTTCCACCTATCTTACCTTTAACAAAGCACAAAGCTTTCAAATCTTATCTCTTCAATCAAAAAATTCTGCTGTTCTTACCTTTATCAGAGCACAAAGCTTTCATATCTTACCTCTTTTCTTCATATCTGCCTCTTTTCTTAGTACAGAGCTTCACAATTCAAGTAGAGTACTGCGTACTAGGGAAATAGATCTATGCATAGAGCTTACTTTTTTTCTTAGTTCCCAACAATCACAATTTCAGGTCCCGACAACAGAACCATTTGTTGGCACAGGGGAAGACCCAGGGTTCAACGCACCAACAAAACCCTCACTATCGGCCCTTTTGGCAACACCTGCAAAGAAAATGAAGTCTCACCTGAGGTAGAGGCATGGGTGGTTGCAAGACTCAGATGTATGCAACCTAGCTGGGACACAAATCTGTGATTACAATACCTTAATAGAGCATTTAGCAGTTATCATTCCTTAGTATATAGCCTTTGTTTATAGTGCAGATAAACCCTAATTACATAGCAACGCAGTATTCAACAAGATCCAACACATTCAAGCACTAAGCACATCAAAATAGACTAGATATGGTACTCATTCACATCACCAAGCACTAATCTATCGTATCAGATACATCTAAACATACATTATTGTACTAAGCATAAATCATATGAGCAATAAACCAACCATAATGCACAAAGAAACCATAACAAAGGATATATGTGGTTCACCCCCAGCATAGGGCTATGTACACCAACTCTTCTTCTCTTTATTGTCTTCTGTCAATCATCTACATGTACAGAACCACAAGATCCTACTATGCATAGGATAGGAGATCTGCGCGCACTCTGCCAGATCCTCCTTCCTCGAGCTAGGTTATAGAACAAATCCCTCTTACAATCTACACAAGCTTATTACATCCACTTGCACTTAGATCTTCCAGTGTCGAACAAAACATGCACAAAGAATTTATAACTATCACTTGCACTTCGCACAACATCACGCATATGCACATATTGTCTCCTCTTACATTGCCTAGACATTTGTTTATACATTACAAAAGGGCCTAGACATGGGTAAACCGATGGGCCGATATCCCCATACCTGTTACATAAGCCCAAAACCTAAAAATACCTAAAAGGGGGTTGAGATCCTGCGATCTCTGCTTCGACTTGCGCTCTGCCTTAGACAGCCTATCGAAGTCCCAAAAAGGGGTCAAAAGTGACCAAGGATATTCAAGACTTGGTCAAGGGCCAACACGGTGAAAGAATATACATATTGAAGGCATGAACAGGTGGTATGACATTGTAAACTACAAAAACTCTTGGACAAAACCACCAAAAACCAAGTCTTTCCACTGCTCTATTAGTCCATAAGGTCAAAAAATAGAAATACTATAGGAAGTGGGTAAAATATTTCTACTAATAGTAAAAATAGACCATTTTACCATACCATTTGAATTTTTTCACCCACATAGTACATTTTAGACCATTTTCCCCATGAACTTCAAGTGTCTATGCCAAGAGCTATGATCAACAGAATCAGAAACCATCTGGATCAAGTAAGTGCCCATCCCTTCTCCTTCAATTTCAATGCTTTAAATTTCAATTTTGGTCCCCATTTTTTTAGTATTAGAGGGCGTAAGATGGAAACTAGGGTATACATGGGTGATAGGTCACCGAGTCACATATACGACCCCATATATGTAGTAAAATAAAAGCTTGAACATGTATATGCATACCTATTGTAACACACCCACAGCGGGGCATAAAAAAATTATTTTTCTTAAAGGACAGATTCTCCATTCATGGTTTCAAATTTGGAAAGTCAGGGAACCAATTCGACCTCCCGGTTAAGGATATCTGATTCTGAAGCCAAACGACTCTCTGAGACCCTGTTGGTCTCGCTCTGTAATTAAACACGGACCCTTTCGACTTCCAGGTGCAGGTCTAATGGTACCCATGACCTTCCCTTCGTGCTTGGGGAATCTCTGAGTTTGGGCGCTAGCCACTTTTCTGATAAGCCCCTCCTTGAGGTGACCTTGGGAGATAACCTCACGCAAACACGTAATTGCGTGCATGGCCAAAGGAAATTTGAAACCAAACTACTTTTTGGCCTACAATTCTCCTCGAGCCTCCACGTGTCCTTTCTTCAAAACCGTGGTTTGGATTGCGGCCTGCCCTCAACTTTTTAAAGTTTGTGCATCTCTGATCCTCGCAATGCTATGGGATCATCAATCTCACGATCTTGAAACTCCCTCTAAAAACACGGCTCATATCTATCCCTTTGAAAGCAATGGATTAGATCTGACTTCTTCCAAATCAATGGCTGTGATTTGTTTCAAAATTTCGGACTTCAGAATTCTCAAGTCTCAAACTTTCCTTTCTTCCATATGTCAATATTTCGGAGTCGACCATTTGCGGACACATGTCCTTCTCAATCAGCGTCTATGCCTCTGATTCAGGGGTTTGACCTTTCAACTAGAGAAATGGTCATGCGGCCCTTTTCTCGATCAATGGTCGAGATTTCCATCGGGTCTCTGGACTTCTGAGATCTCAAACCTCAAACTTCACCCTTTTTACCAATGGATTTTATCTGAATTGTATAATCCACTGACGTGTGTCAACTTGATCTGACGATCAATGATTACTTTGGGTCTTTACCTAGAGTACACAGATTTACACCACGTCTCCTCTACATCTGATGACTATGAATTACTTCAAGACTTTACCCAAATCCCATAGATTCATGCCACGTGTTCTCTAGATATGACATTTCAAATCTACTTTGGATGACTTGACGGTCGACGTTTACTTTGGTTCTTTGCCAAAAATCCACAGATTCATGCCACCTGTCCTCTGGATATGACGGTTCATATCTACTTCAGGCAATCTGACGATCAACATTTACTTTGGGTCTTTGCCCAGAATACACAAATGCATGCCACCTGTCATCTGGATCTAACAATCCAGATCTATTTCTCCCCTTCGGCACTTCAGCTCTTCGACTCCTTAGCACTTCGATGCTTTGGAATTTTGGGCTTCGGGAGTTTCAACTCTCAATCTGAAACTCTCGAGGTGATTTCTCTGAAGCCTACTATATGTCGTCGTGTGTCCCTCTAGATCTGACGGCTATGAATTACTTCGGGACTTTACCCAGAGCTCATAGATCTACGCCACATATCTACTAAACTTCGATGAATCAGATTCACTTCTATTGATACGATGCCTGAGATTTACTTCGGACGATCTGATGATTCAGATTCACTCTGGCTGGTCAGACGATTGAGGTTTACTTTGGATTTTTGGCTCTCTGGGATTTGGAAATATCAAGTCTCAAACTTTCCTCCTCCTAAACTCACAGTATCTGATGGTTCATATTCACTTGGGTGATCTGACGCTTAAGGTTTACTTCGGATGATCTGATGATTCAGATTCACTCTAGCTAATCAAATGATTGAGATTTTACTTCAAATTTCGGGCTCTCTGGGATTCAGAAATCTCAAGTCTCAAACCTCGGTAAGTTCTATCTCCTGCTCGTACGAAGCACTAAGGCTCATGTAGCTTACTCTAATCAAATGACTATTGATCCTTTGCACTGTGATCCAATGGCCACTATCACTCCTCCTCCTGAGATTCTGACTTGCTCCGACTTAGAATATTTTCTAGGTTCTCGAAGGATTTGACCTTTTCTCCTCCTACGAGGTCATCTCCTGGATTTTGTCTACGCTCTTGAAAGCACTATCTCTTATGATCTTGATATCCTTGAATATTCAGTCATCCCATGCGCTCCTTCCATTTTAGGTATCGCGTCAAACCCAGATCAAAGGTCAACAACGATCAACGATTCACAGAAATTGCGGGGCCCCAACATGCATGCTCTTTATCAAAGAGTTCAACCTCCTCAATCTGGAAAGTGCTTGCCCAATTTGGTTTAACCAGAATCGTTGATCTTCTAGCCTAATGAGATCAATGACGTTAGTTAATTGCAGGCCACGAACTAGCGCGTCCATTACTTTCACCTTCGTGCCCTGCAATGATTCCCCACCCTCGATCTCCATTCATAGATCGATGGTTCACAGTGATTTCGGGGTCCCACCTCCAAAATATGAGAAGTGCTCGTTTGATTCTAGTCTAATCCTATTCGTGGATCTTCCATCCCCAATGATATCAATGATGTGGGTTGATTGTAGGCTATGAACTAGCAGGTCCGATAAATTCACCTTCTCACTCCTCAATGATTCCCAACCGTCAATTAAATCAAGCAGCTAGTGTTTGATTCGGTAACTCCAGTGAGTATTTGAGTCGATCTAATGACCGGGATGGACTCTCCTCCATATCAGATCTAAGGCTCACATCCATATCCTCTATCAGATTCTTAAGTCATGGGTAGTTCTGGTGACTTGACTATCGTCTACCTCCTAGATCTGACGGTCGGGACGATTCCCGGGCATCCTCAGATCTAAGGCTCAGAGTTAACTTCGGGACTTCAAGACTTTGGGGATTTTACCTTCCTTATGACAAAATTTCTCAGTTCACCGAACTTCATGAAGTCCAAATGAATCCAAGGGTTAACTCCCACGCTCTTTCCCATATCCAACGGTCACAATAGTCTGTGGCTTCTTCCGAACAGATTTCGTCCATTCGTCTTCCAAACAAGGGAACCTTCCCTTTCGATACTTTAGCCTCTCTACTCTTCCTAAGATTTTTTATCTATAAAAGGATTAAGAGATTTGCTCTCTTTCTCTTGAAATTAACGCTTGGAAGAATCCTTTTGCAGACCTTTTACGCTCATTCCTCAACTCTAGAACTTAAGTGGTTCTCGGTCTCTGCCTGCCTTGTAGAGAGCCTGTGCATACGTGCACTATCTCTCCTAAGCTTTAACAAACTCCCTCCTCCAAGGGACTCAGAACGACTAGGAGTGTCGACATGAGTACGTGAAACTGTGCCCAAGGTCGACGAACTCACAGTTTGTGGATCTAGCTTAAGCCACCACAGGGCGCAAGAATTTACGAATGGAAAACATGTCCAATCCATACTTTCTTAAATACACAATTTAAACAAGAATAAAGAGATACAGTATAACCATTAAGCATACATACACATCCCTGGGTCATTCACAGTATATCCCATTTCATTACATAATTACAGCTTAATTTCACAGGGTATGAGAATACTTATCTATTACAAGTTGCATCCAACCAACTGATTGTGGGTGTGTGCCTTTCCACCCAACCATAAGCTCAGAGGCATTCATTCTTAACACTCTGGCCACCCCCATGCCAAGCCATGATATCACTAGGGAGTTTAGGCCATCTCTCATAGAAACTCTCTCTGTCACAGCGACCCTGTGAGGTTTATCAGATGCTTCATCAACATCAAGCTCGCATTTGGGTCCTTCAATTTGTATTCTCATCACTTCCTTTGGGTTCACACATCTCCCTTGCAAGCTTATGCTCTCATCCCTTATCTCCTCTCTTGTTTTCTTTGTATGTATCTTACCTTCCCTCCTTTGAAAGGTTTGCGACCTGTCATGTTCCTTCTGTCAGAAGGAAGCTCGAGTCTACAAGTCTCTATGGTACTTCGAGCTGACATCCTGCAACTAGACCATTCTTCCATTCATGGGGGTGGTTGATGATTCAACCATTGGTCCTTTATTTATTAACTAATTTCTTTCCTCTAGAGATATCATGGCTCGTACTTCAAGGCTTCACCCCCAACAGTCAATTATGGGTAGTTTAACAATAATACATTTACATTATCCACATGCCTTAGCATGGTAATCCTATTTTATGATTAATTACAAGCTAGGGGAAAGGGGTGTTACAATTCCCTCCCCCTTAAAGGAACACTGTCCTCGGTGTTCTTTCTCAAAAACACCTGTCATGCATTTCTCATTCAGCTGTTTTGGAAATCTTGATCCTTCTTCCTCAGTCTGTTCATTTTTTAGACCTTTAATCTCAGTCACCTACTTTCAATAATTCTTGGACAACAAGCACGTTAATCATAGTCTTATGCGAAAAAATTGCATAAAATTTCTAGGAAAATTTCATAATCTTAGCACAATCATTATCTACGCAGTTTGTGGATTTGTATCCACCTGGTTGTTTTGTTATCTAGGCTCATTATTTTTCCTTGACATACCCATTGGGTGCATGATTCCCATCAATATTTTACAATAACTATCAAGGTTTCATCTTCCTTTCGGTCACTCACCCTCCAGGCCTAGGCTCAAGCATCCCCTTCTCTACTCTATAGTCCCTCGGGTGATCCATCTTGCCTTTCCAAGGTTCTTTCGCACAAAATAACTACCCATCGTGTGCATGTTCCCAATAGTTTACAAGAACTATCATGGTACTCTTCCTTGCAGTCACTCACCCTCCAGGCCCAGGCTCAGGCATCCCCTTCTCTGCTATACAGTCCCTCAAGTGGTCCATCTTGCCTTGTCAAGGTTTTCTCACACAGAAATAATTCCAAAGACTCTATCGAGTCTTACAGTCGAGGCGTCCCTCAGACTTTCTCTGTCGAGGCATCCCTTTGTCTTGTGTTACCTCAACACAATATATTTTAGGCAATCATGGCTTATCACGAGGTTCTCATGGCTCAGTAGTAGCCATTGTTCATTCTTTTACATCTTGACAGCCTTTCAGCCCAGCTAAAGTTAGGGATGAAGGTTACTCTCCTTCTCCCAGTACCATAATAGATAGGGATGAAGGTTAATCTCCTTCTCTCAATACCGTAATAGATAGGGATGAAGGTTACTCTCCTTCTCTCGGTACCGTAATAGATAGGGACAAAGGTTACTCTCCTTCTCCTGGTACCATAATAGATAGCGACGAAGGTTAATCTCCTTCTCCTGACACAGAAATAGTTAGGGATGAAGGTTACTCTCCTTCTCCCGAATCAATCATAGATAGGGACGAAGGTTACTCTCCTTATCCCAAGTCAATCTCTATTTCATGCGATCGGATTATACTCTTTCTCACAGTTCTCCCTCGAACCTGAGAGCTCAGTTTCTCATCTCTGCACTTCTTCCCAGATATTTCCCTTTCACCTGTATCACACGTATACAG
>JASDQU010242340.1:63929-84710 GCA_032191745.1 Picea mariana | reverse complement strand
TACTAGATTTTGACTTCTTCCACGATGTGGGTTTCATGGGAGAAACCTTTCTTTTATTAGACGGCTCTGCATCATCAGGGGGATTCTGTGGTAGTGTTACTTCACCTTGCTTTTTCTTGTCCTCTTCTCCATTGTTCTCTTATTTGTCTAATTCTTCATCACCTCCTTTGCTAGGTGATTCTAAAGAAGTCTCTTATGATGTGTTGTTCAACTTCTGTACCTCTTTTGTCTTCTTCCTTCTACTAGTTTCATGTGTATCGTACCCTTTGCGAGTGACCACTGGGCTTCTGATTAGTTCGAGGTCGAACAGTTATGTGGAGTCAATCGAGATAAGGAGCTCTGCAGGCCATTCCTTAGTTATTTATTCTAGGTCCTCCTCTATGAGTTTTTAGTAACTCTATAGTACTTCTTTGTGTTCGTCTCCATGCATAGTGATATAGATAAAATGTTTTTCTATGTGGAACTTCACAAATCGCCTGAACCTGTGCAAGGTGTTCGGCATCATACAAGGGACAACCTCAATAGCCCTCTTTAACTGCAGGTAGTAGGTGTGGAACACTACGTTTGACTACCATTTTTTACGCATATCGCTCGAATACTAGAGCGTGGTGAACTTCACAGCTAAGGGTTCAGATGGCTCTATTTCAGGGAAGGTTGCACCTTCCATCATCTCCTAAGCTATGAACACAATGAAGATTAGCAACCAACTAAAGTGGAAATCATAGCTCTGATCCTAAGCTTCACGAAAGTCTTGTTCTAACTGGTTCACTAAGTAGCTTCCCCAGTTCATTTGTAGCCCCTCCGCGCATTTTTCTATGAGGTCAACAACAAACCCCATGACCTATGTGGGTTTGTTCTTTCTTACTATCTTACCAGCAATCAACTAGCAAGCGAGGTGCACTGGGCCATTCTGGATGGAGGCTACCTTGTAGCCTCGCTTCCCCTTATCCACATCGTCATAGGTATCTTTAATATTCTACGCTAGGGCGTGGTCTGCAGCCTTTCCTAGGTAAAATTCTTGCTGGTCTGGTCCCTGCATGCTCAATCTGATGATTCGATGGATCAGTGCCAGATCGACGGTGATACGTCTGTCTAGCCACAAATAACTTCCATGGAAGCTCGACAACAGGAGCTTAACACACAAATTAACCTCATGGTGCCTTCCAAAATGGGGTATCTTCATTAAGTTCAGGATGATGGACTACACGAGGTCCATAGTCCATGGTTGGGGGATTATCCTCAACTTCTTCCCCTTCATTCTATTCAAATACATGTGAAGTGTGAGCATGCTAAAGTTCTTGCGGTCTCCCAAGTTGAAGTTGTTGATCTTCAATGTCATAATATTATCTTGCTAAGGCTTGCATGTGCGTATCCCCTTCGGGAGGTATGCAGTAATCAAGGTGTAGTCAAAGTCCCTGGGGACACTATCACGATTCACCGCGTTGGCCAGAGGTGGGATGTAGTTGGGTAGGATGGATTTGATTAACTTCGTGTTTGCCAAGTCATCTTGATGCTTGGTTCTTTTCTCAGTTGCATCTTGGGATGGTCTGGTTCCACGAGCAGTCAACGGGGAGTCTTGCACTCCTCTCATCAATGAAGCTTGAATTCTGATGGACATCACCTTCTCAGCCATAAGTTCAATCAGAACTTCTTTGACAAACTTTTATACAGCGCTGAGTTCATCCGACATGCATGCTCGAGATCAGAAAACTCAGGTTGATTAACAAATGCTCAATGAAATGGAATAGGTGGTGAAGTCTCAGTAAACACAACGTGGCAATAATGCATTCTCTTGGATACAATTCATGAAAGTGTTCTCATCGCAACACTCGACGTAATAAGTAGACAGCGATGTAACGAATCCCTCCAACAGACAATAATCTTTCATCAATGCAGTTATGTCTGTTACGGCACGGTCCCAACAGTCCAATGGTGAGATTTTTTTATCATAAATGTTGTTTTAACTGTTCGGAAACAGAAATCTAATGGTCATAATTCCTCTAACGGTTATATTTCTCCGCCATGGCGAAGTGCCAATATCAGTTGCTCTGATATTCCGGCAAAGTTCAAATTCTGGAGACCTTCTTTCTGCGAAGTCTTCTCTAGAACTTCCTGTAACTTCTCTAAATTTGCTTTCTTCTTGTCGAGATTTCTATCCTTCTTCCCTGTGATGTGTCTCAGTATTCCTCTTTCCATTCTGATTCTTATCTCCTCTTGGCATAGTAACTTTGCGATGTTGGTGTTCTTTCCTAAGGTTCAAGGGAAATACTTCTTCTTTGTCTGGGGTAGGTGCTCTACTCTCCTGTATAGATAGGTGTTTCAAGTCTTCTTGTGTTCTTTCAACTTCGACATCCATATTTCTGGTCCTCAGTAGCTTCAACTAGTTTTCTTGTTCTTTCAGTAAGTGTGTTATTATCTTAGCCATGAAGTCTCTTAAGTCTTTCTTTTTTTGTTCTAGAGCTTCCTCTTCTTTTCTTCGGTTCTGATCTTTCTCAATCTAGGTTTTTCCTAGTAACATATTAAATGGGGAGTTGTTCTCAACAAATTTAACAACTTCAAATTCTTCCTCTATCGAAGTTCCATGAGCAGTCGTAGATGTTTGGGTAAGTCTTCCACATAGGGTTATTAGCTTTCATCTAAATAATCTTATTCCTCCCAATGAAGGAATCATAGCATTCTTTCCCAAAATTCCCCAGGTTCTTTCTGTCAAGATATTCACTTGTGTTTCCTCATCGAGATCACAGTCTATGTTGAAGTCTCCTATTCTTGTTTCTATGCACTCTTTTTCTTTGAAAATATATGATAAGTTGATATCTTTTTGGTCATTCAGGGTTTCTTTCATTTGTAGTAATACAATCTATGATTCTTTCTAGGGTTCTGCCATGGTCTTAGTTTCTTGGTCTTCCTCAGGGTTTTCTTGTCTTCATATTCATTCTTTCAACCTTAGCAATCATTCTAGGGAAATCAAGAACTTCATGGTCCATAGCTTTACAACAAAGACAAATAGGTTTTCTACCAGGGCATTCTTTAGAAATATGTCTCGATCTTTTGCAACTGTAAGAAAGAGTTAATCCTCTCTTTCTCTTAAATGATCCCCATCCTTTCTTATATTGCACACTAGGATCATGGTGACTAACATGGAGAAAATTCTTCCTAGGATCCTGCATCCATTTGTTAGTCCAAAAATCCTTTCTATGCATAGGAATAACATATCTTTCACAATTTCTATCAGATCTACTCATATCAAATCTTCTTTCTTCTAACTGTGCCCTATTTTTCAGATTAGGACAAAATTTATCAAACATACCTAGATCCATACTTTTGAAACAAAAATTTCCACTTATCTTACCTTTAACAAAGCACAAAGCTTTCAAATCTTATCTCTTCAATCAAAAAATTCCACTGTTCTTACCTTTATCAGAGCACAAAGCTTTCATATCTTACCTATTTTCTTCATATATGCCTCTTTTCTTAGTACAGAGCTTCGCAATTCAAGTAGAGTACTACATACTAGGGAAATAGATCTATGCACAGTGATTACTCTTTTCCTTAGTTCCCAACAATCACAGTTCTAGGTCCCGACAACAGAACCATTTGTTGGCACAGGGGAAGACCCAGGGTTCAACGCACCAAAAAAACCCTCACTATCAGCCCTTTTGGCAACACCTGCAAAGCAAATGAAGTCTCACCTGAGGTAGAGGCAGGGGTGGTTGTAGGACTCAGATGTATGCAACCTAGCTGGGACACAAATCTGTGATTACAATACCTTAATAGAGCATTTAGCAGTTATCATTCCTTAGTATATAGCCTTTGTTTATAGTGCAGATAAACCCTAATTACAGAGCAGCACAATATTCAACAAGATCCAACACATTCAAGCACTAAGCACATCAAAATAGACTAGATCTGGTACTCATTCACATCACCAAGCACTAATCTATCGTATCAGATACATCTAAACATACATTATTGTACTAAGC
This sequence comes from Picea mariana, assembly GCA_032191745.1. Lineage (NCBI taxonomy): Eukaryota > Viridiplantae > Streptophyta > Pinopsida > Pinales > Pinaceae > Picea > Picea mariana. The sequence continues at coordinate 80,730 of JASDQU010242340.1, read as the reverse complement.
ATAAATCATATGAGAAATAAACCAACCATAATGCACAAAGAAACCATAACACAGGATATATGTGGTTCACCCCCGGCATAGGGCTATGTCCACCAACTCTTCTTCTCTTTATTGTCTTCTGTCAATCATCTACATGTACAAAACCACAGGATCCTACTCTGCATAGGACAGGAGATCTGCGCGCACTCTGCCAGATCCTCCTTCCTTGAGCTAGGTTACAGTACAAATCCCTCTTACAATCTACACAAGCTTATTACATCCACTTGCACTTAGATCTTCCAGTGTCCAACAAAACATGCACAAAGAATTTATAACTATCACTTGCACTTCGCACAACATCACACATATGCACATATTGTCTCCTCTTACATTGCCTAGACATTTGTTTATACATTACAAAAGGGCCTAGACATGGGTAAACCCACGGGCCGACATCCCCATACCTGTTACATAATCCCAAAACCCAAAAATCCATAAAAGGGGGCCGAGATCCTTCGATCTCTGCTTCGACTTGCACTCCGCCTTCGACAGCCTGTCGAAGTCCCAAAAAGGGGTCAAAAGTGACCAAGGATCTTCAAGACTTGGTCAAGGGCCAACATGGTGAAAGAATATACATGTTTAAGGCATGAACAGGTGGTACGACGCTGTAAACTGCAAAAACTCTTGGACAAAACCACCAAAAACCAAGTCTTTCCACTGCTCTATTAGTCCATAAGGTCAAAAAATAGCAAAACTATAGGAAGTGGGTAAAATATTTCTACTAATAGTAAAAATAGACCATTTTACCATACCATTTGAATTTTTTCACCCACATAGTACATTTTAGACCATTTTCCCCATGAACTTCAAGTGTCTATGCAAGGAGCTATGATCAACAAAATCAGAAACCATCTGGACCAAGTAAGTGCCCATCCCTTCTCCTTCAATTTCAATGCTTTAAATTTCAATTTTGGTCCCCATTTTTTCAGTATTAGAGGGCGTAAGATGGAAACTAGGGTATACGCGGGTGACAGATCACCGAGTCACATATACGACCCCATATATGTTATAAAAGAAAAGCTTGAACACGTATATGCATACCTATTGTAACACACCCACAGCGGGGCATAAAAAATTTGTTTTTCTTAAAGGACTGGTTCTCCATTCATGGTTTCAAATTTGGAAAGTCAGGGAACCAATCTGACCTCCCAGTTAAGGATCTCTGATTCTGAAGCCAAATGACTCTCTAAGACCCTGTTGGTCTCGCTCTATAATTAAACACGGACCCTTTCGACTTCCAGGTGCAGGTCTAATGGTACCTGTTACCTTCCCTTCGTGCTTGGGGAATCTATGAGTTTGGGGGCTAGCCCCTTTTCTGATAAGCCCCTCCTTGAGGTGACCTTGGGAGATAACCTCACGCAAACACGTAATTGTGTGCGCAACCAAAGGAAAATTGAAACCAAACTACCTTTCGTCCTGCAATTCTCCTNTGGTTTGGATTGCGACCTTCCCTTAACTTTTTAAATTTTGTGCATCTCTGATCCTCGTAATGCTATGGGATCATCAATCTCACGATATTGATAGTCCCTCTGAAAAGACGGCTCATATCTATCCCTTTGAAAGCAATGGATTAGATCTGACTTCTTCCAAATCAATGGTTGTGATTTGTTTCAAAATTCCTGACTTCAGAATTCTCAAGTCTCAAACTTTCCTTTCTTTTGTATGTCAATATTTTGGAGTTGACCATTTGTGGACACCTGTCCTTCTCAATCAGCGGCTCTACCTCCGATTCAGGGGTTTGACCTTTCAACTAGAGAAACGGTCATGCGGCCCTTTTCTCGATCAACGATCGATATTTCCATCGGGTCTCTGGACTTCTGAGATCTCAAACCTCAAACTTAAACCTTTTTCCCAATGGATTTTATCTGAATTTTATAATCCACTGACGTGTGTCAACTTGATCTGATGATCAATGATTACTTTGGGTCTTTACCTGGAGTACACAGATTTACGCCACGTCTCCTCTACATCTGACGACTATGAATTACTTCAGGACTTTACCCAGATCCCATAGATTCATGCCACGTGTTCTCTAGATATGACATTTCAAATCTACTTTGGACAATCTGACGATCGACGTTTACTTTGGTTCTTTGCCCAAAATCCACAGATTCATGCCACCTGTCCTCTGGATATGACGGTTCATATCTACTTCGGGTGATCCGACGATTGACGTTTACTTTGGGTCTTTGCCTAGAATACACAAATTCATGCCACCTGTCCTTTGGATCTAATGATCCAGATCTATTTCTCCCCTTCGACACTTCGGCTCTTCTACTTCTTGGCACTTCGATGCTTTGGAATTTTGGGCTTTGGGAGTTTCAACTCTCAATCTGAAACTCTCGAGGTGATTTCTCTGAAGCCTACTATATGTCGTCGTGTGTCCCTCTAGATCTGACGGCTATGAATTACTTTGGGACTTTACCCAGAGCTCACAGATCTACGCCACGTCTCTACTGAACTTCGATGACTCAGATTTTCTTCTATTGATCCGACGCCTGAGATTTACTTCGGACGATCTGACGATTCAGATTCACTCTGGCTGATCAGACGATTGAGGTTTACTTTGGATTTTTGGCTCTCTGGGATTTGGAAATATCAAGTCTCAAACTTTCCTCCTCCTGAACTCACAGTATCTAATGGTTCATATTCACTTGGGTGATCTGACGCTTATGGTTTACTTCAGACGATATGATGATTCAGATTCACTCTAGCTAATCAGACGATTGAGATTTTATTTCAAATTTCGAGCTCTCTGGGATTCAGAAATCTCAAGTCTCAAACCTTGGTAAGTTCTCTCTCCTGCTTGTACGAAGCGCTAAGGCTCATGTAGCTTACTCTAATCAAATGACTGTTGATCCTTTGCACTGTGATCCAATGGCCACTGTCGCTCCTCCTCCTGAGATTCTGACTTGCTCCGACTTAGAATATTTTCTAAGTTCTCGAAGGATTTGACCTTTGCTCCTCCTACAAGGTCATCTCCTGGATTTTGTCTACGCTCTTGAAAGCACTATCTCTTATGATCTTGATATCCTTGAATATTCAGTCATCCCACACACTCCTTCCATTTTAGGTATCGCATCAAACCCAGATCAAAGGTCAACAACGATCAACAATTCACAGAAATTGCGGGGCCCCAACATGTGTGCTCTTTATCAAAGAGTTCAACCTCCTCAATCTGGAAAGTGCTTGCCCAATTTGGTTTAACCAGAATCGTTGATCTTCTAGCCTAATGAGATCAACGATGTTAGTGAATTGCAGGCCACAAACTAGCACGTCCGTTACTTTCACCTTCGCCCCCTGCAATGATTCCCCACCCTCGATCTCCATTCATAGATCGATGGTTCACAGTGATTTCGAGGTCCCACCTCCAAAATATGAGAAGTGCTCGTNCAATCTAATGACCAGGATGGCCTCTCCTCCATATCAGATCTAAGGATCACATCCATATCATCTATCAGATTCTTAATTCATGGGTAGTTTTGGTGACTTGACTATCGTCTACCTCCTAGATCTGACGGTCGGGACGATTCCCAGGCATCCTCAGATCTAAGGCTCAGAGTTAACTTCGGGACTTCAAGACTTTGGGGATTTTAACTTCCTTATGATGAAATTTCTCAGTTCACCGAACTTCATGAAGTCCAAATGAATCCAAGGGTTAACTCCCACGCTCTTTCCCATATCTAATGGTCACAATAGTCTGTGGCTTCTTCCGAACAGATTTCGTCCATTCATCTTCCAAACAAGGGAACCTTCCCTTTCGATACTTCAGCCTCTCTACTCTTCCTAAGCTTTGTTATCTCTACAAGTATTAAGAGCTTTGCTCTCTTTCTCTTGAACTTAATGCTTGGAAGAATCCTTTCGCAGACCCTTTACGCTCATTCCTCAACTCTATAACTTAAGTGGTTCTCGGTCTCTGCCTGCCTTGTAGAGAGCCTGTGCATACATGCACTATCTCTCCTGAGCTTTAACAAACTCCCTCCTCCAAGGGACTCAGAATGACTAGGAGTGTCGACATGAGTACGTGAAACTATGCCCAAGGTCGACGAACTCACAGTTCGTGGATCTAGCTTAAGCCACCACAGGGAACAAGAATTTACGAATACAAAACATGTCCAATCCATACTTTCTTAAATACACAATTTAAACAAGAATAAAGAGATACAGTATAACCATTAAGAATACATACACATCCCTGGGTCATTCACAGTATATCCCATTTCATTACATAATTACAGCTTAATTTCACAGGGTATGAGAATACTTATCTATTACAAGTTGCATCCAGCCAACTGATTGTGGGTGTGCGCCTTTCCACCCAACCATAAGCTCAGAGGCATTCATTCTTAACACTCTGGCCACCCCTGTGCCAAGCCATGATATCACTAGGGATTTTAGGCCATCTCTCATAGAGACTCTCTCTATCACAGCGACCCTGTGAGGTTTATCAGATGCTTCATCAACATCAAGCTCGCATTTGGGTCCTTCAATTTGTATTCTCAGCACTTCCTTTGGGTTCACACATCTCCCTTGCGAGCTTGTTCTCTCATCCCTTATCTCCTCTCTTGTTGTCTTTGTATGTATCTTACCTTCCCTCCTCTGACAGGTTTGCGACCTGTCCTATTCCTTCTGTCAGAAGGAAGCTTGAGTCTGCAGGTCTCTGTGGTACTTCGATCTGACATCCTGCAACTAGACCATTCTTCCATTCATGGGGGTGGTTGATGATTCAACCACTGTTCCTTTATTTATTAATTAATTTCTTTCCTCTAGAGATATCATGGCTCGTACTTCAAGGCTTCACCCCCCAACAGTCAATTATGGGCAGTTTAACAATAATACATTTACATTGTCCACATGCCTTAGCATGGTAATCCTATTTTATGATTAATTACAAGCTGGGGGAAACAGGGGTGTTACAATTCCATCCCCCTTAAAGGAACACTGTCCTCAGTGTTCTTTCTCAAAAACACCTGTCATGCATTTCTCATTCAACTGTTTCGGAAATCTTGATCCTTCTTCCTCGGTCTGTTCATTTTTCAGACCTTTAATCTCGGTCACCTGCTTTCAATAATTCTTGGACAATAAGCACGTTAATCATAGTCTTATGCGAAAAAATTACATAAAATTTCTAGGAAAATTTCATAATCTTAGCACAATCATTATCTACGCAGTTTGTGAATTTGTATCCACCTGGTTGTTTTGTTATCCAGGCTCATTATTTTTCCTTGACATACCCATTGGGTGCATGATTCCCATCAATATTTTACAATAACTATCAAGGTTTCATCTTCCTTTCGGTCACTCACCCTCCATGCCTAGGCTCAGGCATCCCCTTCTCTACTATATAGTACCTCGGGTGATCCATCTTGTCTTTCCAAGGTTCTCTCACACAGGAATAACTACCCATCGTGTGCATGATCCCAATAGTTTACAAGAACTATCATGGTCTCCTCTTCCTTGCAGTCACTCACCCTCCAGGCCCAGGCTCAGGCATCCCCTTCTCTGTTATACAGTCCCTCAAGTGGTCCATCTTGCCTTGTCAAGGTTTTCTCGCACAGAAATAATTCCAAAGACTCTATTGATTCTTACAGTCGAGGCGTCCCTCAGACTTGCTATGTCAAGGCATCCCTCTGTCTTGTGTTACCTCAACACAATATATTTTAGGCAATCAAGGCTTATCACGGGGTTCTCATGGCTCAGTAGTAACCATTGTTCATTCTTTTACATCTTGATAGCCTTTCATCCCAGCTAAAGTTAGGGATGAAGGTTACTCTCCTTCTCCCGGTACCATAATAGATAGGGATGAAGGTTAATCTCCTTCTCTCAGTACCGTAATAGATAGGGACGAAGGTTACTCTCCTTCTCCTGGTACCGTAATAGATAGGGACGAAGGTTACTCTCCTTCTTCTGGTACCATAATAGATAGCGGTGAAGGTTAATCTCCTTCTCTTGACACAGAAATAGTTAGGGATGAAGGTTACTCTCCTTCTCCCAAATCAATCATAGATAGGGACGAAGGTTACTCTCCTTATCCCAAGTCAATCTCTATTTCATGCGATCGGATTATACTCTTTCTCACAGTTCTCCCTCGAACCTGAGAGCTCAGTTTCTCATCTCTGCACTTCTTTCCAGATCTTTCCCTTTCACCTGTATCACACGTATACAGAAATTCATGACATCATAAATTTTTAAATTCAAAATTTTATTGTAAATTTGTCACCTATAGATTTCCAATTCCACATTTTACTTCCATATTTGTTCCGCATAGGATCCATATTCATAATTATGGGACTTTCCTTCCCATATCAGTTTGGCTCAGCAAGAAATTAGTCTTCCTTATGGGCTTACAACGCTGCCATATCCAAGACTCCTTTGCTTCCTGCACTTTCAAATTCAATCAACCAAACAAATTGTTATCTTTTCCATGCACATACATTTTTATTTCACCTTTACAACATATCAAAAACAATTTCATAATTTTTCATACTAACAATCAAATTCACTTTCTCAAAAAGGAAATACCATTCCTTGCAGTTTGGCTCAGTGGGCAATTGGTCTTCCTTATGGGCTTATAAGACTACCATATCCAAGACCCATTTCCTCCCTACAATTCATTCTTTACATAGCCAAACAAACTGTTATTCTCTCATGCATCCATGTATATATATATCTATATTCAAAACAATGCATACTAACAGTTCATCACATCTATATAAACATAAAAAGGGAATCCCATTCCTTGCCTATGCCTCATTTCAACATACCAACCCTTTCAAAATGTAATTCAACCTTTCAAAGGATTTTAACAAATGTGCCAATTATTCATGGCCACATTCATACCCAATGCACTCTTGCATTGTTTTCATGTTCGTCACACTTTATGATCAGTTCTTGGCCATGGTGTGTTGGTATTTAACCAACCTTTTCCTTATATGGCTTATTCATTTTCTTTCATTCTTACAACAGGACCATCCTACCTGCTATAGGCCAATCATGATCCCAAATCAATACACATGAACTCAAAAGTTTCACATGAATGACTTTAAGCATCCCTTGATTGGTCAATGCATTCATGACATATCAGTTCATGAATTCTTCTAAGGGTTACAAACAATGTTTACTACCAGAGGTTCATATCTCCATCATTCAGGTTCTCCTTCCTGAATCATACCTTACTTGGGTACCCAAGGCATGCAACTGTCTTTCAAAAGTACATGCATCACACTAAGACAATAAAATATTTCAGAAGGGGTTCTTACCAAATCCCTTCATACCTTGTGAACGAATATATTTATATCGGTTCTTGACTACTAGCACCCTATTTCTGATTTTTACCTCATCAGCGATGCTTTATGGGGACTTTTACATCCCTATCAACAATCTTTCAACCACAACCTTCTCTTGGTCATCCTCTGCTTGAGGTTGCCCATCATTGGCAACTGTCTTCCTCAATAGCTCCAATTCCTTTCTATACATAGCATGCATCATCATAGTCACAATTACATTAGTTGTAATATTAAACCAAATGCATGTATCATAACATTCAAATTCATAAAACATCTTCAAAATATCCTAGCATATCTTTATGCACTTCATCACATTATCCTCAAATGTTTCCACAAGTGCAACAAAAACAGATTTCGATTGTATCTTCAGCAATGCAATCCTTACCACTATGGTGTCAAAACTTTTTTACTTTCATTATCGTACCAGATTCCTCATTCCAAAGGAAACATAACACATAGCAAGAAAGGAGTTAGGGATTCTCCCCTTCTTCCAATTCTTTCTACACCGCCTGGGACTTTTCAGCCCGGCTGAGTTAACTCTAAAGGCCTCACTGCATTTTCTTAACATGGATTCAACCAATCATATTCAATCAAATATACTCATTTGTTTATTCATTAGTATTCTATTCATTACATGATGTTTTCAAAATGTATACACACACACACACACACACACACACACACACACACACACATATATAATCTTGTAGCTCACTGCTTAATTCTCATCCATTATTAAGGTTGTGACTCTGTCCCCCTGACAGAGTCTTCACACAGTTCCTCCATAGGGAACTCCCTCATCATGCGACTTCCTTATTGCATATCCATCACTATTTGTGATGGCCTCAGTCGTGAGTTAGCTTCAGTCGTTTACCAAATGTCCCATAAGGAATATAAACATGCATCTTTGTCATGTACCCAAATTATGTATCCATACATATTCTGGTTTTGTTAACTTACATCATACATGTGCATCGCTTGCACGTTTAATATCATTCATACCTAACTCGTATTAATATCAGGCTTCATATTAGGAAGCTCCACAATGCATTAAACCCATGCACTCAAGCATAATTAAACACAGATAAGTATTCATCAAGCTAGCTTATTGCTTGCACTTTTTCCATGTCATTCACACACATGGACATATTAGGCTTCTATATCCTTTTCCCAAGGATCTTCCAATCATCCTTATGATCATGTATACACATTCATGTATAAGTAGGTGCATCTCTTTCACCTTTTACCTCATACATTTGCTTGATAGTTCAATTTCATCATTAGTGTCCTTTATTTTGAGATTTCAGTCATTTACATGACTAATCTCAGAGTCATATCTCATATTGATGTTGCCTTCTCTTATAAAAATAACCAACCAAGGTCACTTTCCTCTTTATGTGAAAACGTCTAGCAAGAAAACCTTCTTGCCTCAGCGTCCATAGGGTTTTACCCGTCTCACTTTTCTCTGGTCATGAGGAGTTATATACTTTGATTTTAATATAGAGAAGTAACTATAACTGCCAGGGATCCTACCTGATCCTATCAGATTCCTTTAAGCCCACAAAGGTATTAACCATTATATAATCTACCATCATCAATGCCTAAAGTTCCAACTGCCCGTGATTAGAAGCAGTGTTACGAACACCAGGTCATTTGTCCTTCAGGCTTCAGCTTCCCTTGAAAGAAACCTTCCACCTTCATCTATCCACATTCAAGTCTTATTAAAAATGTTAATTAGCATATCCCTACTCCGGTAAGAGTAGTTATCACTTTGATAAAGGGCTAAAGAAATTCTTCTGCTGAAATTCAACAAGAATTCCCAAAATCATGGGTTCAATATGCATTCCTTCTCCTCAAGGAGTAGATGTAGATAAAAATACCTCCTTGTGTGACTCGTACATGATCCCAAGAAGGCCAAGTGTTTTAACCATGCTCTGATACCAATTTGTAACACACCCACAGCAGGGCATAAAAAAATTTCTTTTTGTAAAGGACAGATTCTCCATTCATAGTTTCAAATTTGGAAAGTCAGGGAACCAGTCCGACATCCTGGTCAAGGATCTCTGATTCTGAAGCCAAATGAATCTCTGAGACCCTCATGGTCTCACTCTGTAATTAAATGCAGACCCTTTCGACTTCCAAGTGCAGGTCTAATGTTACCCGTGACCTTCCCTTCACACTTGGGGAATCTCTAAGTTTGGGCGCTAGCCCCTTTTTTGATAAGCCCCTCCTTGAGGTGACCTTGGACAAAAACCTCACGCAAAAACATAATTGTGAGTGTGACCAAAGGATATTTGAAACCAAACTACCTTTCGGCCTGCAATTCTCCTCAAGCCTCCATGTGTCCTTTGTTCAAAACCATGGTTTGGATTGCGGCCCGCCCTCAACTTTTTAAAGTTCACACATATCCGCTCCCCGTGATGCTACGGGACCATCAATATCATGATCTTGACGATGCCTCTAAAATGACAGCTTATATATATCCCTTTGAAATTTGTGTATCAGATATGACCTCTTCCAAATCAACGATTGTGATTTGTTTCAGAATTATGGACTTCGGAATTATCAAGTCTCAAACTTTCCTTTCTTCCGTACGTTAATCTTCCAGAGTCAAAGATTTGCGGACACCTTTCCTTCTCAATCAACAGATCTACCTCTGCTTCGGGGGTTTGACCTTTCAACTACATCAATGGTCCTGCGGCCCTTTTCTTGATCAACGGTCAATATTTCCTTCGGGTCTCTGGACTTCTGAGATCTCAAATCTCAAACTTCACCCTTTTTCCCAATGCATTTTATCCGAAGGTTATAATCCACTGATGCATGTCCACTTGATCTAACGATCAAAGATTACTTCGAGTCTTTACCCGAATCCCACATATTTACGCCACGTCTCCTCTAGATATGATGACTTTGATTTACTTTGGGACTTTACCCAGAGTCCATAGATTCACACCACGTGTTCTCCGTATTTGACGGTTCAGAAATACTTCGGACGATCTGACTGTCGACATTTACTTCGGGTCTTTTCCAAGAATCCACATATTCATGCCACCTTTCCTCTGGATCTGACAGTTCAGATCTACTTCAGGCGATCCTATGGTTGATGTTTACTTCAGGCCTTTTCTCGAAATCCACAGATTCACGCCACCTATCCTCTAGATCTGACAATCCAAATCTTCTTCATCCCTTCTGCACTTTGGCACTTCAGCACTTCTGCTCTTCATCTCCTCGGCACTTCGGATCTTCGACATTTCGGGCTTCGAGAGTTTCAACTCTCAATCTGAAACTCTTTAGGTGATTTATCTGAAGTCTATGATCTATCGTCATGTGTCCCTTTGGATCTGACGGTTATGAATTACTTCGATACTTTACCCAAATCTCACAGATCTATGCCACGTACCTACTGAACTCTGAAGGCTCAGATTCACTTCGGGTGATCCGACACCTGAGATTTACTTTGGACAATATGATGATTCAGATTCATTCTGGTTGATCAGACGAATGAGGTTTACTTCAGATTTTCGACTCTCCAGGCTTCAGAAATCTCCAGTCTCAAACTTTCCTCCTCCTGAACTCACAATATCTGATGGCTCATATTCACTTGGGTGATTCGATACTTGAGGTTTACTTCAGATGATCTGACGATTCAGATTCACTCCATTTGATCAGATGATTGAGATTTTACTTTGGATTTCCAGCTCTTCGGACTTCGAAAATCTCAAGTCTCAAAGATTGGTAAGTTCTCTCTCCTGCATGTGCAAATCTCTAAGGCTCGTGCACCTTACTCTGATTAGACGTTTGTTGATCCTTTGCACTGTGATCCAATGGCCACTGTCACTCCTCCGCATGAGCTTCTAACTTGCTCCGACTTAGAATATTTTCTAAGTTCTCGAAGGATTCGACCTTTGCTCCTCCTACAGGTTTGTCTCCTGGATTTTTTCTACTCTCCTAAAAGCGCTATCTCTTCTAAGCTTGATCTCGTTGAATATTTCTCTATCCCACACACTCCTTGCATTTTAGGGATCATGTCAAACTTAGATCTAAGGTCAACAGCGATCAACGGTTCACAGAAATTGCAGGGCCCCAACATGCGTGCTCTTTATCAGAGAGTTCAACCTCCACAATCTAGAAAGTGCTCACCCAACTTGGTTTAACCGGAATCATTGATCTGCTAGCCTGATGAGATCAATGATTTTATTGAAGTGTGGGCCGTGAACTAGCATGTCCTCTACTTTCACCTTCGCGCTCCACAATGATACCCAGCCCTCGATCTCCATTCATAGATCGACGGTTCACGGTGATTGTGGGGTCTCACCTTCGAAATATGAGAAGTGCCCATTCGACTCTAGTCTAATCCTAGTCGTTGATTTTCCATTCCCAATGGGATCAATGATGTGGGTTGATTACGGGTTGTGAACTAGTAGGTCCACTAAATTCACCTTCACACTCTGCAATGACTCCCAACCATCGATTCAATCGAGCGGTTGGTGTTTGATTCGGTAACTCTAGTGAGTATTTGAGTCGATCTGACGACCGGGATGGCCTCTCCTCCCGTTAAATAGATTGCATCCATCTTTGCTATCATATTCTTAAGTCATGGGTAGTTTTGGTGAGTTGACTATCGTCTACCTCCTAGATCTGACTTTTGGGATGGTTCCCAGGCATCCTCAGATCTAAGGCTCAGAGTTAACTTTGGGACTTCAGGACTTCGGGGATTTTACCTTCCTTACAATGAACTCTCTCAGTTTGCTGAACTTCATGAAGTCTGAATGACTCCAAGGGTTAACTCCCACACTCTTTCCCATATCCAATGGTCACAACAGACCGTGGCTTCTTCCGAACAGATTCCGTCCGTTCGTCTTCCAAACAAGGGAACCTTCCCTTTCGATACTTCAACCTTGCTACTCTTCCTAAGATTTTTTATCTCTGAAAGGATTAAGAGTTTTGCACTCTTTCTCTTGAACTTAACTCTTGAAATAATCCTTTCATGCACCCTTTACACTCATTCCTCAACTCTAGAACTTAAGTGGTTCTCGATCTCTGCCTACCTAACATATAGCCTATGTCTACATGCACTATCTCTCCTAAGATTTAAAAGACTCCCTCCTCCAAGGAACTCATAATGACTAGGAGTGTCGACATGCGTACGTGAAACTGTGCCCAAGGTCAACGAACTCACAATTTGTGGATCTAGCTTAAGCCACCACAGGGCACAAGCATTTATGAATACAAAACATGTCCAATCCATACTTTCTTAAATACACAATTTAAATAAGAATAAAAGATACAGTATAACCATTAAGAAGACATACACATCCCTGGGTCATTCACAGTATATCCCATTTCATTACATAATTACATCTTAATTTCACAGGGTATGAGAATACTTATCTATTACAAGTTGCATCCAACCAACTAACTGTGGGTGTGCGCCTTTCCACCCAACCATAGGCTCAGAGGCATTAATTCTTAGAAATCTGGCTACCCCCATGCCAAGCCATTATATCACTAGGGAGTTTACGCCATCTCTCAAAGAAACTCTCTATGTCACAGTGACCCTGTGAGGTTTATCAAATGCTTCTTCAGCATCAAGCTCATGTTAGAGTCCTTCGGGTCATGTTCTCCACACTTCCTTTGGGTTCACACATCTCCCTTATTAGATTTTGATCTCATCCCGTGTCTCCTCTCTTTTTGTCTTTATATGTATCTTACCTTCCCTCCTTTGGAAGGTTTCTGACCTATCCTATTCCTTCTGTCAGAAGGAAGCCCAGGTCTGCAAGTCTATGTGGTACTTCAAGCTGACATCCTACAGCTAGACCATGTTTCCATTCATGGGGGTGGTTGATGATTCAACCATTGGTCCTTTATTTATTAACTGATTTCTTTCCTCTAAAGATATCATGGCTCGTACCTCAAGTCTTCACCACCCAACAGTCAGTTATGGGTAGTTTAACAATAATATATTTACATTGTCCACATGCCTTAGCATGGTAATCCTATTTTATGATTAATTACAAGCTGGTGGAAACATGGGTGTTACACCTATACACGACTGTTACCAAGTTAGAATGCGTACAAGTCCGTGAACAAGATTTTTAAAGGATTTTAACTCAAAAATTAGTTTGTCCTTTGCAGGATGGTTATTGAATGGTAGGAAAGGTAGCATGAGGATATAGATGTAATAGTGGGAAGAGACGCAAGGGATCAACAAGCTTTAAAATGATGTGACATGTATAAATTTTAGGATCTCAAGGGAATGAGGGCTCAGGTGAGGTTACTCCAGTTGCTAGTAAACTACTAGGATCTGGAGATAGAGTCCTTCAACCTTGATGGGAAACCATTGAGGATTGAAGTGGATGATATATACTTCATCACAGGATTGGCTCGTCGAGGCGAGGTAGTGAATCTCAAGGCTCGAGGGGATGGGGGTGGTATGACTATGGAGGAGTACATTTCCACCCACTCTGTTTCAAGCATAGATAAAGTAGGGAGGAAAATCCCTATAAAGGTGATCAAGAACCTAAGCTTAAAGATCATCGTGCTTGTACTCACACAAATTTTGGGGTCAGCCTCATTGAACCAGGAATCAAAGCCACTCATGTTCTATGTGGTGGAGTGTTTAAGACCCACTATTTATGACTAGTGTACCTCACTGCTGGCTAACATGAAGAGCCAGTTGACGGATTGCAAATAAGGGAAAATGAGAAATTTCAAATTTTCATCCATACTTTGTAGTTTTTTCTTTGAGAGGATTCTAGGTTTCAGCCCTAGAGTAGAATATCACTCCACATGGACAGCGTGATCCAACCATGTCACATTGGACCAACGTGATGAGGCGTCTAGGAGGTGGTAGGGTGCCAACCCCCTACAATGATGAGTTATTTTTCTGGTGGTGTCGACAGGTCATAGCCATTAACGACTATCCTTATAGAGGGATCGACTATAGAGGGGATACTGACATGCCTTTGCCATCGGGTTCCACCTGCGGTGATATTGGTAAGAACATTTTTTATATTTTTTAGTTTTTTTTGTTTTTCAATAATAATAAACAAAATGAAAATATTTTTGTATGGTATCAAGTATTAACAGTTGCTTTGTTACGCATATGTAGGTCCACGACGGCTAGAGGTATTCCCACGACATCGATGGAGGGGTCGAGGAGATGAGTAAGTGGGTGGATACGAGGAGAGAGTGCTACAGAATGTGTAGGGGAACTTGTCTCGATTGATGCACATGATTACTATGGTTCAAGTGGAGTATCTGTTAGACACGATGCAATGGAAGGTGGTGGGTGTACCCCGTTCATGGGTGCAACTCTTTCGGCATCTCACAAATGCCATATTGTGCTATCACTATATGCATCTAGTGCCACAAGTGTATATGCCATGGTCATATTATATATGGACCATATATGTATTTTGAGGGTGTGAGCCCCATTTTGTACTATGACACCATTTGAAAGGATGAAATATAAAACAAATTGGGTCTTCATATTTACTTATATATGTTACAATGTGTAAATTTATGAATGTGTTTTATTTTCTTAGTTATGTGACAAATTCCAATGTAAAATATAATTAGCATATGCATCGGATACATGATTAGAACTTATAGGTATGTGATTATAAGTAAGAAAATCAAAGTATCGTTCCAAAATGTGTACCCATAGGAATCGTTGGAGTAGATTAGGATCTCGCACATGGTAATTGTCGCTCAACTGACATACGACTAACTGGGAGTCCAGGAGAACCTTTAAAGACCAAACACCATGTGAAATGGCATCGCGTGATATTTTTATAACGACGTTATACTCAGTGACATTATTCATCGATGGCTCCAGACAAATGCCACCTAAGGACACCAGTTGGCCCTCAGGTGAGTAAATGACCCAAGTGGCAGAAGCCATGTTTCCTGTATGACGACTGGCGTCGTCCGTGAGTCCTAAGTAAAATGAAGACTCCATTGACATCTACCAACCAAGGTACAACTTGATATGAAAGCCGATGACACAAAGGAAAATATGTATATACACTAATATACACTAGTATACAAAGGTCACACCCAATATTGAGGGCTCAAGGGCAATACCTTTCAAGGTAGAGCCCATTTATGGGCTCATCCAACATGTTCCCTTCATAATATTCTATTTCATAAGCTCCTTTCTCTAAGAAACATCACACGATATAAGTATTGTGCCACATGGGTTGAACTTTCCTTCCCCCAACGGTTGTTTGGCTTGGTCATAAAGGAGAACCAATTCACCCTCGGGGTACTGTCGAGGAAAAACATACTTATCATAGGAGCTCAATTGTCAACTTAAGGGAAGGTATTTCACATTCAATCGGAAGAATTGACTCCATGCCATGTACTAACTAAAAAGGAGAGAAACCAGTGGAAGTCTTTATCGTGATTTGGTATGCCCAAATTGCAGGGTAAATCATCATATGCTAATTAGATTTACTCTAGCTGATAGTTTTTTGCAAGATGGTCTTGAGAGATTTATTCACCGCCTCTACTTGTCCATTTTCCTAGGGATAGTAAGGGAAATAATGACCATGCTTAAACCCCAGTTTTGATGCTAACTCTTTCATCATTTCATTCTGAAAGTGACTACCATGATCAGTGACAATCTCTCTTGGGATTCTAAACTGGGATATAATATAGTTGAATACAAAGAATGTTGCAGTCTTACCATCGCATTTAATAGTAGGCATGGCCTCTGCCCATTTAGTAAAGTAATATATGACCATAATAATATGTCGGTGCCCCCTAGCCTTAGCTGGGTTACAATCCATAAAATCTACCCCCCACTTGGAGAAGGGATCGACAGTGATGACTGGGTGAAGAGGGGTTGGGTGCAAGCGCATTTTTCGAGTGAACACTTGGAAAGGGTGACACTTCTTGACCGATTCAACATAATCTTTAAAAATTGATGGCCAAAAATAACCAACTCACAATATTGTTGGATTGTCACAAGCCCGGATAAATGACCACCACAAGCCCCACTATGACAATCATTGAGAACAAACTCAGCTTCCTCGTGATTCAAGCAACGATGAAAAATATTATCTACCCCTCGACGATACAAAGTGTCGTCGATAATAAGGTAGTTTTTATATTGATGACGTATACGTCATCAACCGTCTCTCGACTTATGTTATGGTAGTTTCAAGGTTTGAAGATAGATCAAATTGTCTCCATAGGAGGGGTTCGAAGATGAGATAACGAAAATATGTTCATCTGCGATCAAATCGCCATGAAAAATGTCCTCATCTATTCGAGGGAAGTTTGATATCAACTCGACAAAAACTAGTGATTTCTTAGACTTCACAGAAGCGAAATCGAGATAAAATTCTTGCAAAATAACAATCCACTTATTGTATTTCATCCCTATGATATGCCTGGTGAGGATGTATTGAAATGGATTGATATCCGCAACTACGGTAGTTTTGCAAAGTAATATATAATGTTGTAAT
>JASDQU010242340.1:18540-29417 GCA_032191745.1 Picea mariana | reverse complement strand
ACTAGCTAATTCAATGGTCAAAACTTAGGGAAAGAGTCATGTCCTGTCTTGTTTTGTTCTAGATCCAGGTGGATCTAGGGAGATCTATTAGTGTCCACACCTACCGATTAGTCCGATAATAGAAGGTCCCTGTTACGCCAGTTTGTCCTCTATCCTATAGCCTGTGACCTTAAATACAAACTGCGCGATAATAGGATCTATAGGTCTATTAACACTGAAGTGATCACCGTCGATACGGCTCCTGGCTGACTGCTCAGACGAGGACTGATGAGCTAGGGATGAGGGAAAAGTAAGAAGCGAAAACTCATCATAAAATCACTAAAACCATAGGGCAGTCACAACATGCAGGGATCGAAAGACAAGGGAATCAATCAACAACGAGCTTAAGGCTATGGGGAACTAAGTCATCAATTAAAATGCTAAGTCAAACATTTTCTTTACCAAATTAAAATACAGAATTGAAAGCATGAGGTATAATAAGAATCTACCATGTAGAATCAAGTAAGTGTAATGTAGCCCAAGTCATCCGCTATGAGTTGTTGTTCCACGTGCTCCATGGAGCTCCTGCTTGTCGACCGATGAGACTTCACGGGTACCTCCCAGCCAGCACTAGGGGTACTCTTCTTCCTCCTTAGCCCCCCAAGCTGCAAAGGGTCCAGGCACACTGAACCAAAGATCAACTAGCTCCTAGCTCGCCTCGAAAATCCGAGCTACCACTCCTCGCCAAGCTAGGTATCCCAACTCCCACAAGCTGAGTCAGTCAAGTCTAAAATTCTGCAGTGTAATGTTACACATCCCATAAGAGATCCATCCTCCTCCTCCTCCCTCCTTTATATAGAGTTATAAGTCCTTTACTTTCCCAAAATCCCATTTAATTTATTGTTCAATAATTTAATTCATGAAAATCCTCCCTGTACATGTGTCATCCATCCTCTTCTTTGCACCATAAATTAATTAATTAATTACTCTTCTTCCTCCTTGTGTTTCCCCTTTCTTTTTATGTTTCCCACTTTTTCCCAGTTTCCTAATTCTTTTAAATTTCACTCTTTCCCTTTTCATTTAAAACTCAAATTGGCAGGTGTAGAAAATAATTTCTTTTCCCCTTTTCCTTTTTAAATAATAAATTTTTAATTAGCATATGTGATAAAACAATTATTTTCCCTTTCCCCCCTTTTTAAATTTTATCCCCCAAAAGATTTTTATAAATTAATTGAATTACTTAGTCCCTTCTCATCACATGATTAATGATGATTATCGTTATTATTTATTTATTTATTATTTTTATATAAATAGATAAAATAAAAAATTATCATAAGTATCACTTAGACCTAGACTTTATTTTCCTAGGTTGGGCGACATTTTATTAGGGAAATTGGTTTAAATCTTTCTTATCATGTTATTCATCCTAGGGCCATCTAGGTTTATCCATTTATTAAGTAACAATGTGACGTGCCCTTCAGGACACACTAGGTGCTCCAAGGGTGCCACTCGCCTTATTCTATTTCCCTTGTGTGATGTGCCCTTCAAGATGCACTATGTGCTCCAAGGGTGCCACTCGCCTCCTTCCATTTTTTTACGCGACGTGCCCTTCAGGACACACTACCTACTCCAAGGGTGCCACTCGCCTCTTGACTGACTTGGTAGACATCAAAAACCCCTAGAGTCAATTCTCCACCAGGTGATCTTGTGGGAGACTAAGGGCCTCTAAGGAATAAGGCCCCTGCCTTATTGCGGGCCCCTTAGAATTATCGTGAGCGACTGTATCAGTATTCCCTCATGGCATCGTGGGTCTTCTTGAACCAGGTAGTCATTAACCTATAGTTCGAGCCATGGTGGGAGTGCTAGTAGGCCATGGCAGGGTTGTTGTCCACACCTCTCCTTCAATGTCTCTGGTTATCGTGCATGACCCCTCTACTCGACATGTGAGTCTGGTCGGCAAGTTATCGTTAGCCTGCAAGATTAACGTATCAGGTCAGAAATAATATCCATAATCATATCATCTAATCAGATGCACAAATGTCATGTATACAATAATCAAACCCCAATAGTCCACTGCCCGACTCGATCCAAAGTCCAAGGGGTTTCATCAATGCCTCTGCATCCTCGAGGTACAAAATCCTGCACACTCAGGAAAATCGAGTCAATAGCACCTATCTATGTCAATACAAAAAAATAAGAAACCATCAATCCATAACACCTCACAATTATAATCAAATACCCAATGGTATAATAATCTGGATCACTTGCAAGCAAGTGTCCTCAAAGAATAAGTTTGCTTAGTGCGTGCAAGAGTGGGATGTTACATACACCCCCTCTTGGTATAAACGTCGTCTTGAAGTTTCACAATATATAAGTTCTGAAGTAAAGTGTATCACAGTAACATAAGTCTATCTATCAAACAAAAATGGAAACTGTTGGTGCATATCATATGCATCCTCCCAGGTTGTCGAGTGCAGACCATAGTTGTCCCACTGGACCTTGAATTGAACTACTATTCGACGTTGTAGATGTCGAATGCAATGATCCAGAATGTGGATCGGCTCAATTGCGAGCGGCCCCTCATCCAATACCTGCAAGGAACTCATGTCTATAACATGTGTAGGATCACTAATACAATGTCTCAAAATAGATACGTGAAAAACATCGTGCATACTCCTCAAGAAAGCAAGCAAGGCTAGTCGATAGGCCATGGGCCCCTTCCTCTCCACAATATCGAAAGGTCCCATGAACCTAGGAGAGAGTTTATCTCCCTTTCCAAACTTGATTGAACTCTTATGTGGTTTTACCCGCAAGAAGACTCGGTCACCAACCTCGTAACTACGGTCGAAACGGTGTGCATCAGCATAACTCTTCTGTTGATCTCGCGCTTCTTTAATTCTTTGTATTATTGTTTTCATTTTCTCTTCCATTTCTTGGATCGCTTCTGGTCCCACCAAGACCCTATCCTCAATCCGATCCCAACTCAAAGGCGTCTGACACGATTTCCCGTAAAGAAACTCGAAAGGTGCCATCTTAATGGTGCTTTGGTAATTGTTGTTATAAGCAAATTTTACCAATGGAAAGAATTCTTACCAACGCTTCTGTTGGTCCATAACATACATGTGCAACATGTCTTCCAAGGTCTGGTTCGTTCGTTTGGTCTTCCCATCTGTCTATGGGTAACTCACAGCGCTAAAGTTAAGTTGGGTTCCCAATGCCTCCTTGTAACTATTCCAAATAATCCAGTAAACATCGATCCTCGGTCGGATATAATCCTCTTAGTTACACCATGAAGCCTCACCATATCATTGATGAAAACTCTAGCTATGTCAGGTGCCTGATATGTCATACACATAGGTATAAAATGAGAACTCTTCGTCAGAGTGTCGACTACCACAAAAATCGAGTCGTGTCTCCTTGTCGTCAGTGGAAATCCAACAATGAAATCCATCGAAATAACCTCCCATTTCGATTTCAGAATAGCGTGTGGCTGTAGTAATCCTGCTCGATGTCTATGTTTAGCCTTTACCTACTGACATTCTAGACATCTAGACACATAGTTAACTATATCTGCCTTCATTCCTTTCTAGAAGAATAAGGGTTTAAGGTTTTCCCTCATCTTGGTGACTTCCGGGTGAGCCATGTATACTACTCTATGAGCCTTGTTTAGGATCAAGCTCCTCAACTCGTCGTTTGGTGATACGTAAATCCAATTTTTAAACCTCAATAATCCATCGTCATCAAATGTAAATCCTTCAAATCTTGGTACCATCATTGTGTTTTGTCCGATAAAATCCTCGACCTCTTTGTACCAGTTGTTGTCAAGATATAAAGTTAGAATCTTTTCACGTAGAGTCATCTAAAGAGGCAACACCAAAAAGATGTGTGGTCTCCAACTCAATGCATCTGCCACTCATTTCACTGTTCCTTTTAAGTAAGAAATCTCGAAATCATACTTGCTAAGAAATTTTGACCAATGTAGTTGTCGTGCATTCAGGTCGCTTTGCGTAAAGATGTGTTGTAGTCCACAGTGATCTGTCTTTAGTTCAAATTTTTGTCAAACTAGGTAGTGTCTCCAAACCTTCAAGGCATAAACAATGGCTAACAACTCCAACTCGTGCATCGCATATTTCTCCTCATGCCTTCTTAGTTTCCTTGAGATTTAATCGATCACTCGACCATATTGCATCAAGACTCCACCTAATCCTTCCTTGGATGCGTCAGCACATACCAAGAAGTATGTGTCCTTGTCAGGGACCTTTAGTATCGGCACCATTGTCAACAACTCCTTGAGCCTTTGAAATTATTCCGCGCATTTCTCAGTCCAAAAAAACTTCTTGTTGTTCTTCTGCAATTCTGTGATTGGATTTGCTATCTTTCAAAATCCCTCGACGAACCATCGATAGTATCCAACTAAACCCATGAAGCTTCACACTTCTGGGAAATTCATCGATGTAGGCCATTCCATAATAGCCTTGACCTTTGTTGGATCCATGGCAATACCTTCGTCGAAGATGACATGCCCTAAGTATTGAATATTCGATTGATAAAACGAGCATTTGGACAACTTCCCATACAATTTGTGCCATCATAGACACTGTAGTACCAAGCGCAAGTGCTCGTCATGCTCCTCTGTCATCCGAGATTAAATCAAAATTTCATCTATGAATACTTGGACGAACTTGTCCAAGTACTCACAAAACACCCCATTCATAAAACTCATAAATACCCCTGGGGCATTTGTCAGTCCAAATGGTAAAACAACAAACTCATAATTTCCAAACCTTGTCTTAAAGGCAGTCTTAGGGACGTCATCCTCCTTGATCTGTAACTGGTGATACCCTGATCACAAATCGATCCTTGAAAACACCGTCGCACCCTTCATCTGATCGAAAATATCATCAATCCTTGGCAACGGATACTAATTATTGATCGTTGCCTTTTTCAATTGATGGTAGTCAATGCAGAGTCTCCACGACCCATCCTTCTTTCGTCTGAAAATAACAGGTGCACCCCATGGTGACACACTCAGACATATAAGTCCCAAGTCCATCAACTCCTTCAGTTGCATTCTCAACTCTTGTAACTCCGGGGTTGACATCCGATAAGACGTTCTAGCTATCGGTTCAGTCCCCGGTTTTAGGTCTATAGTAAAATCCAATTCCCTCTCCAGAGGCATCCCAGGTAACTCCTTTGAAAAGATGTCTACAAACTCTCTCACCACCGGAAGGTGATCTAGAACTTCTTCTACTCCCCTTTTGTTTAATGAAAGGATCGCATAAAGCTTACACCCCTTGTGCATGCCCTTTCGTAGCTTCAAGGAAGAGATGGACCTCAGGGAAACTCCCTGGTTCCAACCTACAATCACATGCCTCTGTCCCTCATCATCAACCAAGATTAATCGTTTCGTCTTACAGTTGAGTATCACCTCATGCGATTCCAACCAGTCCATACGGATCACGATGTCATAAGATCCTAAGATTGTGATGTACAGGTTGACCCTGGTGATAAACTCTCCCAGGTTAAGGGTACAGCCTGTAACCTTTCCTCCAACCTTATGTTTGGCTCCCGAAGCCATCTCTACAAATCTACACTTATCCTATTCGACTTCCTTTACCTTAATCCCTTTTAGCGTTGGACCAGAGATGAAACTCTCGCTAGCACTGGGATCTATCAAATACTAAGGTTCTGGTCAGCGACGGTACCTAATGTCTTGAGCATAATCGATTGGTGCTCTTCCTAGAGGTTATTCACCACTGCATGAATCCGATGGGTCTTTCCCAAAACTCCCATAGTAGTGGGTCCGACTGATCTAGATGCTCTGACCCTTTCCTCTGGGCAGTAATGCTAGTAATGTGGCTCCCCACAATCCAACACACCTTCTTTGGTCTAGTAATCTTGGTACCCGAAGTAGAAGATTAATTCTAACAATAAGGCTAAACTTGAACTTCTTGACCTTAAGTTTTTAGGTAATTTGGTGCAAAGCATACTGAAGCAGCTCCAAAACGAGCCTCTTACTTGGGCACCGTGTGGCTTCCTTGTCACAAGGCATAAAACTGGTTGAGTTGATGCTCAATGAATTCCTTAGGAAGATACCTCTCTTGGAACTGTTCCTCAAACAGTTCCCATGAAATGTCATCGACGGCCATGTTCAAATGTGATAGGAGCATCTTTCATCATAGAAGAGTGCTCCCCTTCAATTGAAAGACCAACTTGTAGACCTTCAGGATGGAGGTCGTAATCATGAAGTGTGAAGCACAATGCCTTGATGTACAATCATGCCTCGACAACATAGCTATCCGTGACACTCGTGGACTCGAGAACTCAACTCTCTCGAGTTCTCGGTGGATGCTAATGGTACTAGCTAGGGCGCATTGTGGACCCTCAGGGGTACAGGTACCCTAGCCTCATCTCAGTACCGATGGTGAATCAAGGATTTTTTACATTACCTGGAAGGGCCTTGTCAGACCATTATCATACCTTACAACAAGTGAATCCAGCCCAAGGACTTGCCCTTCCCCTTGGGGGTTTGACTCTAAGGGTGTGGAAACCTCTACAAGCGTCGCACCTCCTTCCACGGTGGCACATTGAAAACCTCCGAGGTGTCCTCTAAATGAGATCATCAGATGAACTCGTTAAAGTTTTAAGCAGCACTAGGTTGATACTCAAAGGTTTACTCCAGTGGAAATCATGGAGATCACAGTCGCAGGGTTGAACCTGGCTCTAATACCATATGTAACGTCCCCTTCATTACGACTTCAAGCGAAGCAGAAGGTGCAAGATTTATTTCTTAAAAATAGGACAACAACGATGATTAAAGATAAACAACACAGCTGATGGAAAGCACCATGCCCGCAGAACAGGCACCAAACAACTATGACTCCACGCACTGGCACAAGAGCAACTGGGTGAAACATGTGTAAAACAACAAGGAGAATGACTACCCTCCCGACACAAACATGACCACGTCTACAAGATAAGGGACAACATCCCCTTCCCGACACCACAGCGTCGATGACCAGTTAACCAGAACCTCGATGGTGCGCAACCCCATGCATGAATACGTTCAGCCCATGCGCCACTAGCAAACTTACGATGATCAACAAAAATCATACAGAAGGCACAAACTCCGGCCATGTTTTCATTCACCTCTATCTAATAGGGCACACTATGATTCCCTCATCAGGACTCATGACGCCCCCGGATGATAGGTGCGGCGATATCCTGGAGCTTCCTAACCTATCTGGACCAAGGACTCCAGATGAAACCAACTCGCTAGGAGCCGAGTTACTGAAAAGAGGAACTACACCCACACCCCAAGCAACAGATCGACAAGACGCAAGATAACCCTCAAGTTAAATTGCCCGAAGGATCGGAGGATTCTTGTTTCCTACAAGACAACTTCTGGTGTATAGACAAACCAATCACCCCTTTCAGCTTGACCTAAGGCGTGAGGCGCATAACTGCCAATAAATAAAGGCTATTAAGGTTTTAGTTGATGCATCTACTAAACTCTCGTCCATTAATCTTGCACAAAATAAAAGACTAGTACACCTATAAATCATGATGTCTAACGCATCATGTTATCCATTAAGAAAGAAGTCTAGGGGCAAAGGAGTGAACCTTTATCATTACTATTGTCATAAAATTTATCATAAAGGTGAACTAAAATAGGCATTTAACCAAATCAAAACAATGGTCAGCTATATACACTGTTCATTAATAATATGTGAACTACTTAACATTTTTAAAGGTGATCTACGCTGCCCAAAAAAACGACATTGATGTCTAAAATAACCAGCCAATATTTTAACCAGTTTAACATAAATGACAAGGCTATATAAATTGTTAATCGAAACTTTATATACAAGTTATAATTGGTGTCCAAATTAAGTTCTTTGATAAATAAGTTGGTCAACTATTTACATTCATAAAACACATGAGGTGGCTTTTTAAAAAGGTAAGAAGTTGTTGTGTAAAGTAAATATAAATTACCATTGTTGTAAGACTACTGTGTAATTACACATTGGCTGTCAAATTAAAAAAAAGAATGCATGTAGATTGATAGGTCACCTGGCAATCTAAATATAATACAACTGAATATAAAATACATATTTAATCAAATTTATGCACTAGCTGTCAATTAAAAACGGAATGTGTGTAGATTGCATAGTCACCAGGCAATCTAAATAAAATACAACTGAATATATAATTTGTTTTAATCAATTTATGTACTAGCTGTCAATTAAAACAGAATGCATGTAGATTGCATAGTCACTAGGCAATCTAAATAAAATACAACTGAATATATAATGTGTTTTAATCAATTTATGCACTGGCTGTCAATTAAAATGGAACGCTTGTATATTGCATAGTCACCAGGCAATCTAAATAAAATACAACTGAATATATAATGTGTTTTAATCAATTTATGCACTGGTTGTGAATTAAAATGGAACATGTGTAGACTAACAAGTCACTTGGCAATCTAAATGAAATACGACCCGAATATATATGCATTTTGATCAAGGCAAAATAAACTGTCGGGGGTAAGGGACTGGCATGATTGGGCATCGATGTCACAAGGAATTTAAAAGGATATCAGGGTTGAGATGTGTGACTGGTGCAAATGACAGATTCATAAATCACCTCACCTGTTTATTTCATTAAAGCGTGAGCACTATTATTGGCAAGATTACAATAAATTTGAAGGCGTCCCCAAATTCGGAATCATTAACTTAATGGCCTTCACTCTTGGGGAGGGTTAAAGTTTTAACTGAAGGATTAATTGTTTTAAATAGTTTACCTGTGTAATCGATGCAGCAACTTAGAGTTATGATTTAGCCGAGTCGACTTTTGTGAAGGGAAGGAGGCGAATCAATGACAGGCATGACATTTAAAAGGGAAATTTTGATAAGGAGAGTTTAACCAGGTGAAGTCTGGCAATGTTGTGTAATAAATAATATAAAACGGTAATGGAAGTAGCAATGCATAGCCATAGTACTATCGCTGTAGTAAATATCACTGTAGTAACTTATCACCACAATAAATTATCACTGTAAATTATCGTTGAGTGTTTTCACAAAAAAAAATCGTTGAGTTTAAAAACTAATTAATGAGTGTTAACTCTGAGTGTTATCAAACGTTGAGTTTATTATAAGATAAATCATTCTCAAAAAAAAGGTAAATTAGCAGGAAAGTAAAAGGCTAAACTCACAGCCAATAGATGGGTAAAAAAATGTTGTCGGAAGATTCAATTACAGTCACGAATAGTTAAAAATAACATCGTTGTCATACAATGGGTAACTCACAATAAAATAATTTCATCACAGTCACAAAATTTTAAAAGATGCAGTGTCCTCAATTGGGCATGCTGAGATTTTTCCATTAAATAGCTGGAAACTGTCATGAAAATCACTGAGAATAAAATACCCTCCGAAAGCGCAGAGGTGATAAAAAACGCAGAAGGTATTGAGCTGATCGCAGCAGAGGTAATCAATCGCAAGAAGGTGCAAGACAATCGCTCTACCAGGAACAACCAACAGAGGTAAATGGTTGGGCACCCACATCCTTCACTCATCATCCACGCACAAAAAATCAAGGCATTAGGATCTATAAGTCTATTAACACTGAAGTGACGATCGTCGATATGGCTCCTGACCGATTTCTCAGGCGAGGATTGATGAGATAGGGATGAGGGCGAAGTAAGAAGTGCAAACTCATCATAAAATCACTAAAAACATAGGGCGGTCACAACATGCAGGGAACGAAAGCCAAGGGAATCAGTCAACAACGAGCTTACGACTATGGGGAATTAAGTCATCAATTAAAATGCTATGTCAAACATTTTCTTTATCAAATTAAAATACAAAATTGAAAACATGAGGTATAATAAGAATCTACCAAGAAGAATCAAGTAAGCGTACCATAGCCCAAGTCGTCTGCTCTGAGTCGTTGTCCCGCACGCTCCGTGCAACTCCCGCTTGTCGACCTTTGAGACTTCATGGGTACCTCCCAACCAACGCTAGGGGTACTCTTCTTCCCCCTTAGCCCCCTGAGCCACAGAAGGACCATGCACACTGAGCCAAAGATCAGCTAGATCCCAGCTTGCCTTGCAAGGTTGAGCTACCACTCCTCACCGAGCTGGGTATCCCAACTCCCACAAGCTAAGTCAGTCAAGTCTAAAATTCTATAGCATAACGTTACACATCCCAGAAGAGATCCAACATCCTCCTCCTCCCTCCTTTATATAGAGTTCTAAGTCCTTTACTTTCCCAAAATCCCATTTAATTTATTGTTCTATAATTTAATTCATGAAAATCCTCCCCGTACATGTGTCACCCATCCCCTTCTTTGCACCATAAATTAATTTAATTAATTAATTAATTACTCCTATTTCCCTCACCCACCTAAAATCATTCCTAGAATTGCTCCTAGGTGTCCCCATATTCCCTTACACATTTTAATGACTTACCCCCTTACTAATTTACTAGTTGAGTTTAATTTAGAAAGTTCTTAAATGCTAGATACCTTACTAAGTTAATCTTCCTGCTTTTTCCTTGTGTTTCCACTTTCTTTTTATGTTTCCCGCTTTTTCCTAGTTTCCTAATTCTTTTAAATTTCTCTCTTTCCCTTTTCATTTAAAACTCAAATTGGCAGGTGTAGAAAATAAAAATTTTTCCCCTTTTCCTTTTTAATTAATAAATTTTTAATTAGCATATGTGATAAAAAAATTATTTCCCCTTTTTTTCCCCTTTTTAAATTTTATCCCCCAAAAGATTTTTATAAATTAATTGAATTACTTACTCCCTTCTCGTCACATGATTAATGATGATTATCATTATCATTATTTTTTTTTGTATTTTTTATTTTTATATAAATAGATAAAAAAAAATTAT
>JASDQU010242340.1:6490-16824 GCA_032191745.1 Picea mariana | reverse complement strand
TGAGGTAGGCAGTTTCCTTCCCTGGGCCACGTACCAGGCTACTCCCCGCTTTGGCTTGCCCTGGGGTCATGGCATGGTGAATAATGAGCTCCATAGCAGAAAATGAAACCAAGAGAGGTCGCACCAGAGCTCGATTATAGGATGAAAAGAAGGGAGAGCCTTAGAGGCCTCGCTCTGAGAATTGTGAGCGAAAGAGTGAGGCTCAAGAAACCGCTCTGAGAATTGCGAGTGAAAGAGTGAGGCTCAGGAAACCACATTGCGACCAGAAGAACTAGGAGTAAAGACTAGAGTTGAAGCGACAGGGAAGAACCTTTGCATGGCGTCATGAAGACGAACAAGTTGCAAAGCTTCCAGAGCGTGTGAGCGTCAGGGTGCAAATGAGAAGTGGAGGGTGGCAACAGGTAGTGTAAAGGATGTAGGTGATAGAGGATGGGAGGTGGTGAAGGACGTACGCCAGGTGGCATGTGGCTTGGCCAAGAGGCCTCGTCCCATCTTGGAGCAGTCATGTCACGATGACACCCCATCCGGGGATGTTTTATTAATGTCTTACTACCTTATTAATGTATTATTTAATTTATGTATTAATAATTTATTAATGTCTTAATGTATTAATACTTTACTATTGTATTTATTAAAAATGTATTAATTAATTAATTAATTAAATTAACACATTTTAGTATACTTTAATGTATCAATGACATTCATAATCATGACCATAAGAAACCACAATCATGGTCAACCATACTCATTTTCAATAAATGTATTAATACTTTAATAGTATATCATTAATTATTGCTACTTTAATAATGTATTTATTAAGGTATTACTACTTTAATAATGTATTTTTTAATGTATTATTATTTTAAGAATACATTATTATTACTTTAATGTAATAATACTTTAATATGTTATATTATATATTAATGTATCAATTCTTTAATTTATACATTACATTAATCTATTGGTAATGTATCAATATTTTAATAATGTATTACTAAATAAATTAAGATCAATGTATTACTACTTTATTAATGTATTAATAATTTAATATGTTACATTATCTATTAATGTATTAATAATTTAATTTATACATTAGAGTAATATAATAATGTATTACTAAATATATTAAGGTTAATACAATATGTATTATTTTATTAGTTTACTAATACTTTAGTAATGTATTTATTAATGCATTTAAAGTATTTATTGATGTATTTAATATATTATTAATATATTAATTTATTAGTGTATTAATATTTTAGCAATGTATTAATTAATAATGTATAATTTTATTAATTAATTAACACATTACATTATTAATGTATCGATCAACATTACATTAAATTATATCTCTGTTGTTTTGAACGGAATAATACTTCTCTACGGTTTTTACCTTTTTTTCCCACAATAATATCTATAGTTTCTCTCTATCTCTCCCGAACTTCGTTGCTGTTTTCTGAAATTATTTTCTGCTTCTTCAACTAGTTGAACATTTGGACATGTGAAATAAGGTGAGTCACTTTTTACTTTGATTCAATTTAAATTTAAAATATATTTATAATCTATTAACTTAAAGAGATTTAAATATTTTTTATTTTGAGTTTCATAAGTAAAAGTTGATTTGAGAGATAATAATTAATATCATTATTATCAATTAAAAAAAAATATTTTCCATTTTCAAAGTCAATCCAAAATAATAATTGTTACATTTTGTTTCTCTTATTTTCAATATGAGCACTCCACCACCTATTCCAAAAACTCATACTAACAGGGGGAGGCCCCCCAAAATCACCCTAGAGATCCTTTACGATTATGTGGAATCAGTAGAAAAAAGGAGAGATGAAAGAGATACCAAAATACAAATAGAGTTAGAATCATTAGAAAAAAGGAGTGAAGAAAGAGATGTAAAACTCCAAATAGAGCTAGAGATAGAGCTAGAGCTAGAGGCAATAATTGATAAAAAAAAAGTTAAAGATACCATTCAAACTCAAATAGAGGATAGGATTCAAGAAATGGAAAAACATAAACAATCAATCCAAGAAGGAGAGGTGGAAGAAAATCACAACTTGAGAGATAGGATTAAAGAGCTAGAAGAAAAACTAACCAACAATTTGACCCTTACTAATATGGAAAACAAATTGGATATCAAACCCATCAAAGAGGAAATGAATAAGCTTTAATCGAAATGGACCATGAGCATAACAAAAGAACCTTGAACCTCATAATTTTTTGTATAAAAGAACAACAAGAGGAGGATATGATAGCAATAGTAAAAGAAGAATTAAATAATAAATCACAAATTGATACAACTTACCTCATAGAAGCAAAGAGGCTAGGAAAAATAATTGATCACAAAGATAGGTTGATCTGTGTCAAAGTAAGTTGTAATGACCATAAATATAGCATACTTAGTAAATATATGAGCTTAAAAGGGTTAGGAATATTTATAAATGAAGACCTTGTTCCTGAAGACCAAGATGAACTAAGGAAGGAAGTTCAAAAGGTAAAAGAAGCTAGGAAAGAAGGAAAATGGGCAATAATTATAAATCAAAAAGCTATTGTTAGGGATAGAGATCAGAAGAATAATAATAAATAGGAATTTGGGATAGTCGGGATCCTTTTTTGGAACTGTCCTGGCTTTCCATGGTGCAAAGGTCCTATGATACGTTGGATCCTGAGTGATAATGATATTATCTATCTAGTTGAAACTTGGGAGCATGAGGAGTCTAAAGCCCCTAACATAGAAGGATTTGTCTTGTGGTCGGCATGGAACAAAAAATTCCACCGTAGAGGGATAGGAGGCATAGCTTATTATATTAGAAAGAGTATTTCTCCTCACATTCAACTTCATAAGATTGACCCTCTCAATCCGTACATTTGGCTAGAAATTTCAGACACCAATGCTAAGAAGATGTATATAGCAATTTGCTATTTTGTACCTATTAATTCTACTTTTTATAAGAAAAACAATCTAGATAAAAATTGTCCCTATAATAATTTACAACAAGATATTTATAGTTTAAAAAATGAAGGCAATATCCTTGTGCTAGGAGACTATATTGTTAGGACTGCAACTAAACAAGCTACTATTTTAAGTATTGATTCCAACCATAATCCTTTATGGCTATATGAGGACCTTGTTTTATCCAATAGCTACAAAAGAAGCTCTAAAGACCTAATTGAGAATTTCTTTTGTATTGAGTTGGTCAAGATCTCCATCTCTCAAGGCCTAATAATTTGCTATGGAGTAATGAAGTGGCCAAACTCCAAGCAGATGACTTGTATTCATGGGCTAGGTAGTAGTGTTGTAGATTATGTAATATTTGATATCCGCGTTTCCAACCAAATAACTACTTTTGACCTTTTAAATGACCATGAGCATGCCTATGATCATAAACCTTTAACCCTAACTCTAAATTTTTCCATGCATAGGAGCGCCATTGAAGAGAATTTTGATAATCAAAGGAATATGCACTTTGACAAAATTAAAGTTGACATTTTATTAAAGGATTTAAATAGTAAATAAAATCTCCCAAATAAGGACAACATTGAAGAACGCTATCATAATTTTACAACTACCCTTTCCACTTCTATTAACAAGTTCTCTTTCTAGGTGTCCTATAAAAAGAATAATAAAACGACCAACCCTTGGTATGATAAATAGTGTAAAATTTCTAGGAAATCCATTAGGGATGCTTCTAATGAGTCCTTAAAAATTGATAAGATCAATACGTACAAAGCCCTAATTAAAAGGAAAAAAAGGTAAAATATCAATAAAAGGAAAGAGCAACTTTCACAACTATATAAGTTGGATCCTAAGAAGTTTTGGAGCAAAATTCTAAACCGCAATACTAAAGAAAATAATAGGATTCCCTTAAAGGACTGGAATTCCTACCTTGAAAGTATTTACGAGTTCCCTAATGCCATGGACACCAATCCTATTGTCACTACAAAGGAAGAAGTTTTTTCTTTAGATGACATAGAGTTTGGGGTTAAGCAGCTTGCAAATGGGAAAGGTAAGGACATTGAAGGTTACCAAGATGAAATTTTTAAAATTGGAGGTTTTATCCTTATCCCTCACATACACAAGATCTTTAATTTAGTAGTCAAGCAAGGCTTCCCTAAACCCTGGACACAAAGCCTCATTGTTCCTATTTTTAAAAATGGGGATAAAAACATTCCCTCTAATTATAGGACCATTATGATTAGCCCGATTTTAGCCAAGCTTTATGGAAATATTTTCGAAAAAAAGATTATCCCTAGAGAGTCACGATAAAAGAGCTAAAGGCCAAACTGGGTTTAAGAGATATCATTCAACTGTGGACCATCTTGTTACCTTTAGTATGATTGCAAAGGAGTTCCACAATACTTGGTCTATTTGGTTGTAACCAACGCAGAAAAATGGGATCCAAATCTGTTCTTGGTAATTTTTTGTCACCAAATCCCAACAATATCCACCTTGACAACAATTAACTTGATACCTTGCTCCTTCCTTTTGTTCATCACCTTTTCTACAAGCCAAGAGAAGCCAAGCACCACTAAAGCTTCTATAATAAAACTAGTTTCATGATCTTGCGTGTGTGACTTGCACGAGTTTGGATTTCCTGAGGGGTCACTCCACCTCCAACATGTTTTCCACAACTTTGTTGTGAAACATATTTAGTGATAGATCTCCTTATATCCAAAACATTTGTATTACAATATACATTACAATTATCATGGACCATCTCAGTGTAACCATTATAGGTGACATTTGTGCTTCTCAAACATTGAAGCACACATTTCACTCCAACACCTGAATCCCTCACGTATCTGACAACATCATTAGCATGTGAAACATATTATCTTAACAATTTCATCACTTACAACAGAACTCCTACTGAACTTACATGAGACATAACCTTTTCTTCTTTATAGATAGGCCTTATTCTTGAAGAAAACTTATAATGGAAAGAAAGAGGGATAAAAATCGGTTTTACAATGTTGATACTAAACTCCAACCATAGCATACCATTACCATATCTGTGTACTTCCATGCCCATAATTTGTTTTGCTGCTCCTTGATCCCTCATATGAATTTTCCTGTCCACCTGAGTCATTTTCTTACTGATTTTATCCATGCTTCGACTTGCATTGAGCACATCATCAACAAAGAACATAAAGACTGTGAATGTACTATAAACCGTATAGTCATTCCTACCCTTTGAAAAATTCTGACTCACTATGAAGGATTCAAACCTCTTGTATATTTGCCTCGGTACCAATAGGCCATATAATGAATTATCTAGCATGCAAACAAATTTACCATTGCAATCTTGAATCAACCCTTTTGTTTGTTCCATACATACTATATCTTTGTCAATGATGACCTTTTGAGAAGTAGGATCCCACACACAACATCCCTTTATACCACCATCATAACTTGCAGAGATATAAAACAAGCAGGAATTCAAAAACAAAGATTTTAAGTATCGAATTGATTTACCTCTTACCAATACCTATAATTCTTTCTTTCTCTTATGACCTTGATGATTCTACTATAAACAAGAAGATACATCTGTCACTTCAGATTCTACTTCAGTATTTCCTTCCAGCTTATAAAGGTTATCAACCTTTTTTGCCTTCATCACTACTAAACTACCTTTCGACAATGTGAGTGTTGAACCTTGACCTATATACTTAAATCCACAAGCATCCAACACTCCCAATGAAATCAAATTTTATTTAAGCTCATGTACATATCTACCATCCGTTAATTCCCTAACAATACCATCGACCATCCTGATTCTAATACTTCCAACCCCAACATTTTTACAACGAATACCATTTCCCATAAACACTACACCCTCATCAACAGATTGATAAGAAATGAACCAATTTCGATGTGAGCACATGTGGTGGGAGGCACCTGAATCTAACTGCCATTCTTCTTGCTATTGTAAATTACTAGAAACAGATAAAACTTGATCAATTATACCTGAATTTGTTACAACCAAATTTGATTCCTTCGTAGAGTTTTCCTCGGATTCCTTTATCTTCCAGCAATCTTTCTTGAGATGTCTTGTTTTGCCACAGTAACAACATTTTTCTTTACCCTTTTTGTGTCTTGACTTAGATCAGAAATAACTTCTCTCATTCTTCTTTGNTTGTGGTTTGACCTCTGATCAACATCACCTTTGAAGTTGAGTTTTCTTTACTAGATTTTCTCCTCATCTCCTTAGCCAACAAAGCTCCCACAACAGAGTCATAATCTAAAACATCTTGTGCTAAAGCTAATAGAGGTGACTAGATTATCCCAAGACTCAGGCAGTGAACACAATAGTGCAATAGCCTTATCTTTATCTTCGAATTTAAATTCCATACTAGTCAATTGAACTATAAGGGTATTGAAGGATATTTAAATGGTCAGCAACTTTTGTACCTTCTTTCATCCGCAAACTGTACAACTATCTCTTCAAGTAGATTTTTCTTGTCAAGGACTTCATCATATATAGACTTTCCAACTTGCTCCATAAGCCTGATGTTGTATCCTCTCCTACAACATTAAACAAAACCTCATCCACCAAACATAAATGAATGGTACTAAAAGATTTCTCATCTAGATCTTCCCATTCCCATTATGTCATGGCTGATGGTTTTTTTGACTTGCCTACCAATGCTTTTTGCAACCCTTGTTGCACCAGTAAATCCTGCATCTTGAGCTTCCAGAGCTCGAAGTTTCTTTTATCGTTGAACCTTTCAACTTCAAACTTCGAACTCTGCATCTTATCCATTAGCAAAAAAAATATCCTAATATGCATTGCTTATAAAAAAAAACCAACGCCTTTTAAATGTGAAGGAATAATAGTATTAACCTTACACTGAAAAAAGGTTGAACCCAAAAATTAATGGTAAAAAAGGGTTTTTAAATAAAAATATATGTATATGTTAATAAAAAACCCTTTATTAAATCCAGCATGTATAATGTATTCGCACCATACCAAGTGCATTCACCATTTAATTCATACATTTACTTTCACCTCAACCATTAAAAAACAAAAGTCAACCTTTCATACTTTCACCCCACTTTGATTTACCATGCGAATTAATTTAAGGAGATCCATACTTTACCATGCGAATGTATCATGCGAATTAATTTAAGTAGATCACGATTTTTTATTTAAAGGGAGTCTTCACCTCACACTACCACTGGATCGCGGGGAGTCTACACCTTACGCTATCACTGGAGTGCGGGGAGTCTGCATCTCATGTAACATTGTAGTGAAGGGATATAAAAATGTCCCTGCACTATTCCTTTTCCTCAACTGCGGAAATTTCAACAATTTTTCATGAGCGTAAGGCTGAGTAATAAGTCTCTTCACCCTTCAAGAGGAGGGACCTGCGAGGATGTATAAATTGACACACCCTCACACAGATTTCACTTTTGGCTCCTCCGAGAATTTGACGCTCCTTCAACTAGATCTGATACCACTTGTTATAATTGTCAATGCGGAAAACACAATTAACAATGATAATTAACAATCACACACAGATAATAGACACAAGGATTTTACGTGGTTCACCCAAATGTTGGCCTACGTCCACTAAGCATAGGCATCGGTTGTCTTATTATTCATATCATGGAGATTACATCAACTCACTCACACTCAGTCATTTTTCCTCTACGGGCTTACATGAATTTATAGATTCACACAAGAAACTGATTAATAAATGCAATCCCTATCCATATTCAAACTTGGTCTATTTGGTTGTAACCAATGTAGAATAATAGGATCCAAATCTATTCTTGGTAATTTGTTGTCACCAAATCCCAACAATCTCCACCTTGACAACAATTAACCTGATACCTTGCTCCTTCCTTTTGTTCATCACCTTTTCTGCAAGCCAAGAGAATCCAAGCACCACTGCAGCTTCTCTAATAAAACTGGTTTCGTGATCTTGCTTGTGTGACTTGCACGATTTTGGATTTCCTAAGGGGTCATTCCACCTCCAACATTTTTTCCACAACTTTTTTGTGAAACATATTTAATGATAGATCTCCTTCTATCCAAAACATTTGTATTATAATATACATTACAATTATCACGGACCATCTCAGTCTAACCATTATAGGTGACATTTGTGCTTCTCAAACACTGAAGCACCCATTTCACTCCAACACTTGAATCTGTCACGTATCTAACAACATCATTAGCATGTGAAACATCTAATCTTAACCATTTCATCACATACAATAGACCTCCTACTAAACTTACATGAGACATAACCTTTTCTTCTGTATAGACAGACCCTATGCTTGAAGAAAACTTATAATGGAAAGCAAGAGGGATAAAAACTGGTTTTACAATGTTCATACTGAACTCCAACCACAACTTACCATTATCATATCTGTGTACTTCCATGCCCATAATTTTTTTTGTTGCTCCTTGATCCCTCATTTGAATTGTCCTGTCCACCTGAGTCATTTTCTTACTGATTGTATCCATGCTTTGGATTGCATCAAGCATATCATAAACAAATAACATCAAGACTATGAATGTACTATAAACCATATAGTCATTCCTACCCTTTGAAAAATTCTGACTCACTATGAAGGATTCAAACCTCTTGTATATTTGTTTGGGTGCTAATAGGCCATACAATGAATTATCTAGCATGCAAACAAATTCACCGTTGTGATCTCTAATCAACCCTTTTGGTTGTTCCATACATACTATATCTCTGTCAATGATGACATTGTGAGAAGTAGGATCCTACACACAACATCCCTTTATACCACCATCATAACTTGCAGAGATATAAAACAAGAAGAAATTCAGAAACAAAGATTTTAAGTCTCGAACTGATTTACCTCTTACCAATACTTGCAATTATTTCTCGCTCTTATGACCTTGATGCTTCTTCCATAAAGAAGAATATACATCTATCACTTCAGATACTACTTCAATATTGCCTTCCAGCTTATAAAGGTTATCAACCTTTGTTTCCTTCATCACTACTAAACTACATTTCGACAATGTGAGTGCTCCACCTTGACCTGTATACTTATATCCACAAGAATCCAACACTCCCAATGAAATTAAATTTGATTTAAGCTCAGGTACATATCTAACATCTGTTAATTCCCTAACAATATCATTGAACATCCTGATTCTAATACTGCCAACACCAATAGTTTTGCAGCAAATACCACTTCCCATAAACAGTGCACCCTCATCAACAGATTGGTAAGAAATGAACCAATTTCTATGTGAGCACATGTGGTGGGAGGCACCTGAATGTAACTCCCATTCTTCTTGATATTGTAAATTACTATAAATGGATAAAACTTGATCAATTATACCTGAATTTGTTACAGCCAAATTTGCTTCCTTCGTAGAGTTTTCCTTGGATTCCTTTCTCTTCTAGCAATATTTCTTGAGATGTTCTATTTTCCCACAGTACCAACATTTTGCTTTACCCTTTATGTGTCTTGACTTAGATTGAAAAAAACTTCTCTCATTCTTCTCTGTGGTTCAACCTCTGATTAGCATCGCCTCTGAAGTTGAGGATTCTTTACTAGATTTTCACCTCATCTCCTCAGCCAACAAGGCTCCCACAACAGAGTCATAATCTAAAACATCTATTGAGCTAAAGATAATAGAGGTGACTAGATTATCCCAAGACTCAGGCAACAAACACAATAGTGTAATAGCCTTATCTTCATCTTCGAATTTAACTTCCATACTGGTCAATTGAACTATAAGGGTATTGAAGGTATTTAAATGGTCAACAACTTTTGTACCTTCTTTCATCTCCAAATTGTAAAACTGTCTCTTCAAGTAGATTCTGCTTGTCAAGGACTTTGTCATATATAGACTTTCCAACTTGCTCCATAAGCCTGATGTTGTATCCTCTCCTACGATATTAAACAAAACCTCATCCGTCAGACATAAACGAATGGTACTAAGATCTTTCGTATCCAGATCTTCCCATTCCCATTCCGTCATGGATGATGGTTTCTTTGACTTTCTTGCCAATGCTTTTTGCAACCCTTGTTGCACCAGTAAATCCCACATCTTGAGCTTCTAGAGCTCAAATTTGCTTTTACCGCTGAACTTTTCAACTTCAAACTTCAAACTCTGCATCTTATCCATTAGCACAAAAAATCTCCTAATATCCACTGCTTTTAAAAAAAACCCAAAGCCTTTTAAATGTGAAGGATTAATAGTATTAACCTTATACTCAAAAAAAGTTGAACACAAAAAGTAATGGTAAAAAAGGGTTTTTAAATAAAAATATCTTTATATGTTAATAAAAAACCTTTTATTAAATCCACCATGTATAATGTATTC